>LPNX010074452.1:27537-38880 GCA_001517045.1 Pseudotsuga menziesii | reverse complement strand
ATTTAGAGTAGCCACAGGGATTTGAGATCCATGGGAGAGATTCTCATGTGTGCAGGCTGAGGAAAGCCTTGTACAGACTGAAGCAAGCTCCTAGAGCTTAGTACTCCAGGATTGATACTTACTTAACATCGATGGGATTCCAGAAGAGTGAGGCTGATCCCAACCTATACTTCATTGTGGTTGGAGGAGATCTGCTCATTCTTCTGCTATATGTTGATGATCTATTTATCACAGGTGATGAGCGTCTCATTGCACATTGCAAGAGAGATCTAGCATCGGAGTACGAGATGACAGACATTGGACTAATGCATTACTATCTGGGGATGGAGGTTTGGCAGGAGCCTAGACATATTTTTCTTGGACAGTGGAAGTATGCAGTTGATATTCTGTAGAGATTTCGGATGGAGGACTGCAGGCCGATGTGTACGCCTATGATCACCAACTGGAAGCAACTTCATGCTTCCGAGGGTAAATTGGTGGATCCCACTTTATATCGTCAGCTCATTGGGTCATTAATGTATCTGGTCAATACCAGGCCAGACTTGTGTCTTGCGGTCAACACTCTTAGTCAGTTCATGGTTGAGCCTAGGAGTGTGCACTGGACTGCCGCAAAGCACATACTGAGATATCTTGCAGGTACGGTGGAATATGGTCTGGACTACAGGGGTTCGGGTGGAGTCAGCTTGGTTGGGTTCACAGATTCAGACTGGGCAGGTTGTGTGAGGGATCGGAAGAGCACTTCCGGTTGTTGTTTCAGTTTGGGCTCGGCAGCAGTGTCGTGGTTCAGTCGGAAACAGAAGTCCGTTGCACTGAGTTCTGCTGAGGCTGAGTATATGGCAGCCAGTCAGGCTACTTGTGAAGCACTGTGGCTTCGCAAGTTATTGGGAGATTTATTTGATCAGCAGCTTAGGCCTACGGTGATCTATTGTGACAATCAGAGTTGCATTCAGCTCTCTGAGAATCCAGTGTTTCATGACAGGTCGAAGCACATTGAGATCAGGTACCATTTCATCCGTGACTATGTTCAGAGAGGGGCAGTTGAGCTACAGTATGTATCCACTGATGAGCAGGTAGCAGACATTTTGACAAAGTCTTTGGGGAGGGGGAAGTTTGTCTTCTTCAGAGATAATTTGGGAGTGGTGCAAAACACCTTCCTCGGTAAGAGGGAGTGTTAGTTTTGTACCTAGGAATTTGTTCCCTAAGTGACTTTTTGCCTAAGTCACTTAGAAAAGGGAAAAAGGTGACCCTCACATTAAAAGCTACTTAATGAGACTTTATAAAGTTAAAGTCACTTTTTTGATAAATTTAAGTGGGTGAGTAAATTTATTTAAGTGATTTAAATAAATGTGATTTTTACTCTCATTGAATCTTAGCCATTGGATTGGATCTTTCTCCACCGTTGGATTAGATTCCCACTTAGGGTTTAGACAAAAAGGGTTGAGGGAGGCAAAATCACTTCACTTTTTCATTTTTGGAGAAGGAGAGACTGAGCTGAGAGAGAAGGAGGTCGAGCTAGGGCATTGGCACTATTCCCAAGAAGAGAGACTGCACAGAAATCGAGGGTACGGACTGCATTAATTGCTGGCACAGAAATCGAGGCTGTACAGACTGTACGAACTGCATTTAATGCTGCACAAAAATCGAGGACTGTACGGACTGCATTTAATGGCATAGAAATCGAGGGTGTATGGACTGCATTTAATGCTGGCACGTTTTTCAAGATTTTGAGATGAAATCTTGGGTGGAGATAAGTTAAATTTTCACTGTATTTCTGTTCTGATATTTTGCTGAAGATAATAAAATCTCTCTCTCTCTCTAACTGGTTTTCCCCGTGGGGGTTTTTCTAGGGCTTGATTTTGGCCAAAAATCTTTGAGTCTATCATTTTTATGGTGTGATTGTTAAATGTGTTTTTCAGCCTGTTAGTGTATTTTACTGTGTGTTTAATTGTTCAGTAAAATTTCATAAGTAACCTACAACCAATGCAAAACCGACTGTATGTGAAAACCACGAAATGTTGACATAAACCAGCAAACAGTAAAACGCAGAATTTCTTCAGCCCGAGGGCTAGCCACAGGCACCAACCCATATGGGTTTGCCTGCTAGGCTGCCTGAGGGTTAGGCCATATGCTAACCCTCACGGGTCTGCCTGCTAAGGCCACCCGAGGGTTAGCCATAGGCTAAACCCTTCACGGGTAGGCTTGTTAAAGATGCCCGCGGGTAAAGGAGAGGGCTAAGCCCTCACTGAGGCTGCCCGTGAAGAATAAGGGGGCAGCCCGAGAAGAGATGGGGTTGCCCGTAAAACTCAGATTTGCCCGGTGAGAGAGGATGGAGACTACCCGTGAAAAGATTAGTTGTCTGAAGATGACGAAGAGAGGTAGGGTAAAAACCCTAACCCAAAAAACAGATGGAGAACTTGCAGCTACTGAAAAACCCTACCTTTGGGTTTATAAAAGATAAATGTGCATGCCCTAGCTAGACTCATCCATGCTAGGGCATCACAGTAATTTTGTTTCTCTTAAATAACCCGTGGAATCTTCGGTTGGAGCAGCTGTACATGAGAGGAAGTGTGTGTAATAATGAAATGGATTGATCTTCTTTTATATCCTTTGAGTCACCTGTAAGTGGACCAAAATTAGAAAGAACAAAATATTAATATTTTATTCTTTTCTAATTTTGACTTTTACCTTCAGTGGTACCAAAGGTCTTTTTGCACTTTCACTTTTACATCTTAGTGGTACTAAGGGTCTTTAAGTATTTTTGACTTTTGCTTTAGCCTTCTTCAAGTGCCCTGTGGTCAATACAAGTGGTCAAGGTGGTCTTTTATCCCCACTCAAAGTACATCATCATAAACAGAGAGAATTACTAATGCTTTTATCTCACACTCCGTGTGACACCAAGATCGGGTACTAAGGTGTCTTAACCAAGGGTAGCTAAGCCTTGGAGAAGATCGCAAAGCCCACTGATCGAGGGTCAGAGTGTCACACATGCCTAGACCCGGTCTAGGGCTTATAGTGTCTTCCTGGTAACAGACCAGATGCCTCTGCCATAGGTTGCATAATTTGACACTAGGTCAAATACTTGGTAACAGACCAAGCGCCTCCATTCTCCTGGAGAATGGCCCTCAGCCTCGGGCTAAGTCCCTAGCCCCGGACTAAGTAAAATCCTGGTAACTGACCATGTGCCTCCATTCAAAAGATAGGCCACTCAGATCTAAGCTAAGTCTACTAGTGCTAGACTTGTTCCACATCCTGGTCCCAAACCAGATGTCACCATTCAACAGAATGGTCACTCAACTCAAGGTTGAGTCCCCCCAGTGCTGGACTGGGTTCATATCGTGGTCCCGGACAAGATATCCCCATTCAACAGAATGGTCACTCAACTCTAGGTTGAGTCCACACCTTGGTCCCGGACCAGGTGTCTCCATTCTCCTAAGAGAATGGTTCTCGATGCTGCTCAAAAAAATCAACACAAATGCTCCTGATTGCTCCCATGTCGCTCTGGGACAGAGGCAGGGAGTGAATTTTTTGACACCGAAGCGTGCTCTGCAAAAATGCTTCCGACTGGGGATCGAAACAAGTGCATGCTTTGGTAACGAATTGCTCAGAAGAGAGTTTTGGGAGTGGGGGTGAGGGTACTCCCCTGCAACATAGGTTTCATCCATCTCCCTTAGTTGCTTCCACACTGTGGAAGCATCTTCCATATCCAGCACTTGTGGAATCATCTTGTTTCTGCCTTACACACACCTGGGTCACGTGGCAGAAATCTTCAAGCCACTCGGTGTGTCCTTGGGGGCAAGTCTTGAGTCAAGGCTATCACCTTGTTCTTGACTCCTCCATTTAGGCCCAACTCCTAACGAAGCCAAGGGGGGTAGACCCTATTAAGTTACTAAGGTTAAATTACTTAGTAAGGTCTTGTTGAACTAAATGAGTTACTTAGGAGTTTGAAATTTAACCATAAACAACCATAGATGACAAGATACAAAAATGAGCGCACAAAAGCACAATGCTGAGAAACAATATAAATATATAGCAAGAAAATAACCAGTGCCTTAAAAATGGAGTCAAAAAGAAATCAATATACTTGCATGTGCTTGGAGTGAATGTTTTGCAATTGTCTCTTGGTACGTTTTAAGTTAATGTGAAAATATGAGTTGATTAAAATTAGGCGAAGGGGTGGACTCCAGATATACCCGAGAGTACTTGGAGTATGTCCAAAACTAAACCTTCACGGCTACCCGCAAGGAATATGTGGGCTGAATGGAGTCTCTGGGGCTATTGTTTATAACGCACCCGTTAGGGTGTGACAGAGATCGGCGCCCCGAGGTCACTTTTCAGAAGTTTCCGCTTCCTTTGGATATTTTGCCACCGTAATGGTTTGATCTAGGTGTTGGATTTTTACCTGATGGTTTGTCAATTTGGGAAAGTGAATCCTAATTATACTAGTCACTCAAATGCTTTTGATACAGCTTGACTGATCGGACGAACCGTAGCCAAGTGCAGAGCATACACATCGGAGTCTTGTCAATTTTAGTAAATTTTGAGATGGATGTTCTTGTTAAAAAAAAACCCTCTAGGAACCTCTTTCGGTCCAAGTGGACTTCAATCAGGGAATCAAGGAGGGGTTGATTTTATTATGGTTACTGAAACAAATGATAATAGCAAATGAAACGTAAAAAGATGAGCAAACCACAATTTTCTAATTAGACTACTACAAACCTTTCTTCACCTTTCGGCTCAAAAGGAGGATCGTGGGGTAAGTATTAAAGTTACTTTGAAAACAATAGAAATGGAATATGGAATTGATTTTATATCAAAGTATACTACCCTGCAGATTAATACTACGCTAGATTGAAAAAGATGAATGAAAAGCAAAAAATGACACGGACGCGAATCCCCCCAAGGGGGATGGGGAATGGGCTCGAAAGAGCCTATTCAAAAATTATTTTTATTACCAGCGGTTACAATATCAACAAACTGATATGATGCCTCTTGATTCTTATATAGAATGAAATCAAGAGCTTACAAAATACGAAAATTAAAGATTTCAGTCAAAAAGGGAGACCCCTGGGGGGATTCAGAGGCCCACAAGTCACTTTCGAGCAGCAGCTCCTCTTTTTTTCTGTTATGCCTGCTAAAAACCAGCAAGCTTATTAGACTGAAAGATGCCCAAAAACACTCTGAAAGTACCTTTGGGTCAGCTTACTTTTAACCAAAAAATGCTAAGTAAAAACTAGTTAAAAAAGGTAAAAAAGGAACCAAGGAAAGCAAGCTTTCCTTGGGATCTTGGCTTGCCTTTTAGGCAGCCAATATGATGTGCACTGATTGCTAGATTTATCTTTTATAACAGCAAACAGAAATCTAATGCATGCAAGCTACCAATTTTCTTTAAAATTCCATGCAAAAAGGACTATTTCCCTAAAGCTAGATCTAGAATGCTTATGAAACCTTTTAAGAGCAAGATCTAGACTATGGGCTTTGAGAAGATAGATCTATGTTAAATTTACTTTTAAGATGATAGATCTAAACAGTATCAAAGCTATGAACAAAGTAACCGGATAAAAGAGTTGATTTTGAGGGAGGAAGAGGAGGAGAGAAATGCTGGTAGCCTTGAAGATCCACAGTGGAGCTTTCAGGTGGAATGTCGAGGGACTATGCCTTTGGAAAGTTTTGGAGAGAGTGAAGAAGCAAACTAGATCAGCATCCTCTCCAATCTAGGAACCTGCAGCTTAGCTGAAATAAAAAAACTTGCTGAAAAACTTGTGAGATCTTATTAGTACATACATAGAGATTCAAAATAACATGCATATAAGCTTATAGAACATGCTGAGTCTAGATCTCTAAACATGCATCAAAGGAAAGAGATGGTCAATAAACTTATTGAAAAGCACCTTTCCTATCAAGATTATAATAAGCTTATTATCAATCTTGGCAATGAATCCACAAGCAATCAGCAAATTATGAACACAGATACAGGTTACCTCAGTAAAAAATGGCAATGATCATCCACACATACAATGGCACAACATCGTCTTGCCTCCAAAGCTTCTCTTTATTTCAAATGAACAATAACAACAGTACAATAGCAGCAGCACTTCAATCCCAGTTCTAACTCTTGGAAGAGGCTGCTGTGCTTGGATATATACAAAAACTAGGAGATCCAGTCCAGGGGGGCGCAAATCCCAAGGAGACAGATCAAATCAGCTGATGGAGAGTCAATCAATGCAGATCTGAAGCTGAACTGAGCCTACTTGTCAACCGGGGGCTTGATTGAGCTGACACATCCATAGTAGAAAACATCGCCGAAAAATCGCCGATGTCCCGAAAAATCGCAAGATTTTCGGGCCGGCGATTTTTTCCGGCGAAAAAATCGCGAGTTAAAGAAAAAATCGGGCATCGCGTGGTTTGGAAAAAATCGGCGAGTTTTCGGAAAAAATCGCGCCATGAAGGGAAAAATCGGCGAGTTGACTTAGTCTTTCGGGCGAGGGTTAAAATTCATGTCGGCATTTTGTTTTCGGTTTTATTTTGCATTCACGTCGGCTGTTGAGGACCAAGACCGGAGCACAGGCCCACAGAGTAGCAGGCGGCGTCGCGGCGAGGGTTTAGGTAAGTTAGAGTTTATAGTTTATATATTTTAAAAAAAAAATCGGGACAGAGCCCGGCCCCGAACAGACTCCACACTGCACAGAGCCCGCGCCTGCGTCCGCGCCCGCTCCCGCTCCCGCTCCCGCGCCCGCGCCCGTGCCTGTGCCTACGTTAATTTTTTAATATATAGTATTACTATATATTATATATAGTATATACTATATACTATATAGTATATAGTATATACTATATATAGTATATAGTATATACTATATATTATATATAGTATATAGTATATACTATATACTATATATAGTATATACTATATACTATATATAGTATATACTATATACTATATACTATAGTATATAGTATATACTATATACTATATATAGTATATAGTATATACTATATATATACTGTATTTATTTAATAAATTTTTAAATTTTTAAATAATTTTTATAAATTTTTAATGTGTTTATTTATAAATTTATAAATTTTTAAAATTTTTAAATTTATAAAATAAATTTTTAAATTTTTAAATAAAGACATTATATAAATTTTATATAATGTCTTTATTTAAAAATTTATAAATTTTTTTAAATTTATATAATGTTTTTAACTTTTTAAAGTTTATTTGGGTCTAGACTCTAAATTTTTAAAATTTTAAATTTTAATCATAAATTCATAATGTCTTTTTTCCATTGATTTCCCACTTTTGTTTTGAGTACTATTGGACAACTATACTCAGAGTCCAGACTTTCAGTGTTGACTTTCATGTCTCATATTATATTTGGCATGCCTACATGATATCTATCAGTGTTTTTTCTATATTTATGTGCCAATGTATTTATTTGATGTCATTGTTGCTTTATATGCTTAAAATTATGAAAAAAATGAATATATTTTGTTTTTTTTAATATTTGCCGCGGTTTGTCGATTTTTGCCGATTTTTTCCGCCGATGTTGCCGAGAAGATGTTTTCTGGACCCTTGCCGATTTTTTGCCGATGCCGATGTTTTCTACTATGGACACATCAACCCATAAACCGACACATCAACCCATAAACCGACACATCAGTCCACAGAGCATCCAAGAGAGTCCACACGTGTGGAGGAGAGAGAGAGGGCGCAATTCCCCATGAAGACAGCTGAAGATCAACTCTGGATCTGATTTGATCACCTCCTTCAGTCAAGGATTTGTCAAATCCAATCAATCTGCTTTAGATCTGACTGATTTCAATCAAATTGGCTGAGAATCCACTGATTTATGATTTTGGATTTGCTCCATTATTCATCAATTTATTAATTAAAATAATCAATAATTGATTTTTGGGGCTTTCTGACTTGAGTGATGGAAAATCACTCAAAACTAGGAGATAGTGGGTCCATGGGTTTACAGGGTGCTCTTAGCTTGAAAATGAGCACCTACATGACTAAAACTAATTATTTGGCCCACTTTTATTACAAAATCAATTTTTCCAATTAAACTATTAAAAAATAGCCTAAGTGTTGGAAAAATTAAATTTTAATAAAAAACACTAAAAAAACTAAAAAATTGAAAAAATGAAAAAACCTAGGGGGACTTAGACATGTTCATATGACTCGACCATGATGTCTAGCATGTTTATACATTGACACATAGACTCTAATAACCTCAATAGGCCTAAATGCCAAGCCGACCACCCCAACTTTGGAGGTATGGAGTGAAAAACTCAGAAATTATCAGTCGTTTATTCAACAACCAATAATAACCAAGGGAAAAAACACCTTGGGCTGATCGGATTGACAAATAAAGTCTAAGAGACCAAGTCTTTTACAGACACTATCATGCTAGAACATTTATTACAATTCCTCCATGGGGTATGAACATGTGATATAGTACAACAAGCACTTCCCAGAAGTACGACTGAAGGTCTTCTGAAGTCTGAACAAGTTATCCTTGTCCGGTTCACCAGGCTCACTTGATAAAAAACCACTAAGTACAACTTAGGTGGTAACACATCTCATGTGTTATTGACATTTGATGAACATCACTGCTTTTTGTTTCTTTTAGTGATATATTTCTTGTTCATCCTCTGGGTCTCTCACAACTTTCTCTATCACTGCTTCCAGTAGACCCCTGTACTCGAAATGGTGATCATCCTCTGTCTCCATGTGCTGAAATATATCCATTAAATTTCTGACTGGGTTCCAACATAGAAATCGAGATTGGTTGTTTTCGACATTAAAGATAAACAAAAAATGTTTCAATCTCCTGATTGTGTTACCACTTGGAATTATGCTAAGCTGTTACAGAATTTAATTTTCTTCTTACACTGAGAAATAGACAAATTCTATTACCTCTCTGAACAGAGAACGATGATTTCTGAGCACTATTTCTGCTGCCTGAGGTTTGTTTCAACTTGCCCAGGGCCTGTTCTACTGCCTGCTGTCCTGTGTGGCTGTTAGACTGACTGTGCCTGCTGTGCTTTCTTTCAGGCTGCCTGAGGCCTGTTTGAACCTGCCTGCTGCATGTTTTAGGCCGGTCCGCATGTCTTTTAAATTTCCAGCCCTTCCAGCTGGCTTGTTCAGGCTTTCTGCAGCTGCTTGGCAGCCAGCTCACTACGGCTCAAGTTTCTAATTTCTGGGTATATAAATACTTATTTCTCTGAAATCTGCAACTTTAAAATGCTAGACTGGGTTGAGCTACTAATATTAAATAAAACTGATTTTAGTCTTTTAGATGCAGTGGCTCTGATACCATGTTAGTAACAATTGCTGAAAGTTTACCCAAACAAAGAGAGAGAAAGGATAGAAATTGTTTTGAATTACTTTTGAAAAATAGGTGTCCATGCTTTTGAAAAAAGTAATTTATGTAAGTAAAATTAAAGGCTTCTCTTTGTATTCCACTTAATTAAATATTAACGAGGAAGAGTCTTAAAGTGATGCAAAAGTTACAAAATATTGATTTTATAAATTTAGTCTACCGTGTACTTTATATCTTAAGTGACAAAAGTACGTACTAATTATGACCATCACATATATACTGTATCAGAAATAACCTTACAACTTACAAGCTTAGTGGAAATTTTTGAATTGCTTTCCAATTATCATGTGTATGGCGTTCTTGGAGCAAAGCCTACTGGTACACTTGAGTTTTCATGCTCACATTTTCACAGTGCTTTCTGAAAGATGCATTATTGCCTTCTTTGTGACAATTGTCTTTTTGTAGTGTATATATGCCTAAACTATGGAAGACCAATGGGTATCTGTTTGTATTGGAAAAGAATAATGATTGAACTAAAACAATGCTTTACATCTCAACTTCTCAACCTGTTATAGAGCTGCTATGGGATGCTCTTAGTATTTAGCAAGCTAAGTAATCAATGACACTTGCTTCTGGCAAGAACTTAGCGTAAAATTGGAAATGCATTACTTATCATTGCTAAAAGTTTGTGCAGGGAAGACTCCAGCCAACATCCCATATATTCCCAAATTAGTCTATGATGAAGAGATACTGAATATTTGTATATTATCATTAATGAGAATCCATTGAACAGGAGGATTGGTGCGGATAAAAGTTAACAAATCTCAGTACGCATGAAACATACATTATTTCACTATTTATTGAGAATCCACTTGGTATATTATAAAGCACTTCAACCAATACCAAATGCAAGCCAAGGACTTACAACTACAAGTGGCTAGGTTAAATACTTAGAACTGGTGTAGATGTGGACTAGCTGGAGCATATCAACAAGAATAGATAGAGCATGTTTCCAGCACTGATTTTAGTGGGTGTCCTGCTAGTATTTTGATGATATTACTGCAAATGCAGATACAAGGATGAGTTGATTGTAGCAGGAGTGAATCCAATAACACCCTAGATTCTTGTGGATATACCCTCAGATAATGTGATTTTCTTTGCATTACGAGTTTTAACCTGTTGGTAATAAACAAGATGTTTGGGGCCACCAAAGTATTTCTCATTCACTAGTGGGTGCAGTCTTTGTAACAGACATGCCCAATCTACAAGTAGGAAAACGGCTGTAGAGGTATCTGTTCAATTTTATAGCAGACATGAAAATTGAAAATTCTTATTGCAGACTTGATTTTTATGTAGCAGATCAATAATAATGACTTCTTTTAATTTTATTATTGCAGATCTAGAATACTGTCATTGACCAGCAAACTGTGAATGTGTAGAATGATTAATAAACCACAGATCTGATATATGAATGATAACCAGCAAATGACAATAGCACACCACAGATCAAGAACACATTATTTTACCCTGGGGAACTTTTCAGGAGAAAAACCCCAGCAACAAAAACTTCCTTGATATATTGATAGTCTGAGATTACAATGAGCAGATTTCAACCACCTTTAACAAAGGCATTGCACAGATCAATCACATACCAAGAGAGACTCTGAAGACTGTTAACGTAAGCCCTGATCTTGCCAATGTAAGCCCTGATCTGCTGCATAGAGCCCTAATCTACCACGTGGAGCTCTGATCTGCCTGCAGCCTGCTAACGTGGGCCCCTATGAAACCGGATTCGCTGTTACCCCCCTTCGTGTCCCGTGGGGAACGAATCGGACACGATTCGTGTCCGACACGAAGGGGATTCGACCTTCGGTCGAATCCGAAATCGGGACACGACCTGTTCATCGAATCGGACACGATTCGTGTCCGACACGAAGGGGATTCGACCTTCGGTCGAATCCGAAATCGGGACACGACCTGTTCATCGAATCGGACACGATTTTGGAGCGAATCT
>LPNX010074452.1:7560-25715 GCA_001517045.1 Pseudotsuga menziesii | reverse complement strand
CCTACGTGTCCTGATTCCGGGGTCACCGTGCCCGTGTCGGACACCTCGAATCCCCGTGTCCTTCGTGTCCCGTGTCCCCGTGTCAGGTGACTTAGGTGGGCCCTGAGGAGCTCTCAATCTGCCTGCATGGAGCCCTGTGGGGCCCGATTTGCCCTCGGCTTGCTAACGTGGGGCCTCCTCAGCCTTGATCTGCTCTTGGCCTGCTCAGATCTGCAACGTGGTCCCTTTCAATCAATAACACAGGCTCAGACTTAGCATTGTAGACCTCCGATCTATCAATGCAAATGTGGAGGATGGTTGAGCAGCAAAAGGATGAACGATGCCTATAAGTAATGTGCTGTTGAGAATGAGAGAGATCCTTACAATGATAATAATGGGAGTGGCTTGATGTTCCTTTTATAATTCTTTGTTGTGACAATACGATGGGGAAAATACCAGCTGTCACAAATACCATTATTTACCACTTATGTTTTAATTGATAATTAAAACAACTTAAACTATAAGCTCCTCTTCTAATTTCTCCGAAGACTTAGGCAAGTCTTCTTAAGCTAAGGTTAGCCCCTCTTGGTCTATTAGGCTCACTTGTGTTAATTCAATGCTCATCAAATACATAAGGAAGATCTTGTGATGATGTGATCATCTTGTCCTCATTGTCATAGGCTCGAGATATTCCTACTATGAGTGGCCAGGCCCTAGAGGAGTCCTTTAACAAAACCACTGAGGAGAACATCACACATCATCTCTGCCTCGACACACAAGGCACTGCTTCAACACACGAAGCCTAGTCTCCACACCTGAGATTGTATAGCAGCATCTTGCTTCGACACATGAAGCCCAATCTCGACACACGAGACTCTTCTCCGAGTTTCTCGAGACTAACTCAAGACAACCTTGACACACGAGGCATTGCTTTGACATACGGAGCCTACTTGGAGAATGACTCACGATGCTGCAAACTTCAACAGTATCAGGTCAAGAAAACAAATCTTGCAGCAGTTTATTAGAGGCAAAGCAGTGTGTTATTCATCACCGAAGGCCAAGTAAGATGGCTCAGTTCTTCAGTTTAACAAATTTTGGATAATGATCCACACTGTTTTCGGTTTCTTGTTACTTAGATTATGATTTTGAAATTGTTTCTAATTCTCTCCAACTGATTCTGATGGTGAAGAAGTGCATTTCGCTGATGTTGATCTGGAAATTTTAAATTTCTATGTAGAACAGAGAGATTGGAATTGGTGTTGACTTTAATCTCACTTGATTTCTTAGTCTGTGCATAGCTTCTGGCTAAGATAAAACTGTGAAGCCAATTTTTTCGAAACTTGTACTACTGTATATGATGATAAGCAGCTTGTAGCAGAAACAACTATGATTAGGAGATAACAAAAATTGTTGCATGTACTTCCACCATCATCAGACAATACGTTGCGGAGTAAGTCGACGCTGAGTAGAGAATCTCCAGAAGGCCACCTGGCTGCCTACTAGTACTAATGGCCCTTTTCACCTCACTCATAGAAACTAGCATGTCCCTGTCCCTGTCCCAGTCCCAGTCCCATGCTTTTGAAAATCAGGTCGACTTCTTACAAATGCCTTCCGGTTGCCCTTTAGTTGCATCCAGCAGTATATGTTATCTTTTAGGTGCAAACATCATTATCTTCCTAAAAATTCTTGTCTGTGCCTTTTGTAAAGTGTATTACTAGCAATTTTTTCAAACTTCTTCAAGCCCCTATGTTTTGTTGTCAACATCAGTTTTAATGGCCATTGTACTTAATGGATTAACTATCCAAGGGAACACCCATTGAACAGTACAGCTGCATCTTTACAGAGTGGTAGAGATATTCTTGTATTTATTTTGTTGGTCATTTGTTTCTAGCACTTGTTTCTCATGATTATTTTTATGGCCCTCTCTCAACTCTGAGAGTATATCCATTACCCACTGGATCGATGACTGAAATCATTATGTCTTGTGCAGGAGATCTTACCATTGAATAAAATGAAGGGCATCAGGAAGTTTCTTGGATTGCAGTGATAGTAGGATACTATTTCCTTTCACTCTTTCAAATACACTGATATGATTTGTACTTGGCTACAAATTTAAGAAACTATATTTGGAAAGGTAGATTATATAGTCTTTGTTCTAGCAGTGCATGCCCATCATTTATGTCTTTAAATGGCTATACTTTGCTTTCTTCAATGCAAAGCATAAAATGATTATTTTCTTTGCAATAATAGAATATTTGTAATGGGGCATCATTTTGCTGGAAGACAGGCCATTGATCGGTCATGTGAAAGGCAGGTCTTTGATGGTCATATTTTTCCAGTTATTGTAGTGTACTTGCCACAGTTATTTAAGGTTAGATGGTTTCTTTGTTCTAGTGGTGCATGTCCATCATCTATGTCTTTGAATGGCTATACTTTGCTTTCTTCAATGCAAAGCATAAAATGATTAGTTTCTTTGCAATAATAGAGCATTTGTAATGGGGCATCATTTTGCTGGAAGACAGGCCATTGGTCAGTCAAGTGAATGACAGGTCTTTGGATGGTCATATTTTTTCCAGTTCTTGTAGTGGACTTGCCACAGTTATTTAAGGTTAGATGGTTTTCCTCATTAGCATTAATTTATCACCATGCTCAGTAGTGTAGTGTCAGTGTCTTCTTATTATTCTTGAATGAAACTTTATTGCCCTGCTGTTTTAATTTTACAACTAAATGCATATATTTTTCCATAGGATGTCATGTTAAACACTAAAAATGCTGTGAATGAAATAAAAGAGTGTGGGTTTACTCATAAGCTTTATTTGTTTTCCAAGAAAAAAAACTGTTTATTTACTATTTCAAGCAGAAATACAAATGCTACATTGGTACCTGCTTTTGAGCACTCAGGTATTGCTCTCTATGAGCATAAAAAAGCAGAAAGAACAGCAGTCTTTCTCCTACCAGTCCTGTTATTACAATTATGGAAACAGAGAGATGCTATTGAAGCTCTGCATTAAAAACATTAACATAATATTTATATAAAACATCAAATTTCTTAGCCACGTTCTGAAACTTCTCTCATCAGACTAGAGAGCCTAAGTATAGAATATAGATATAGATCTGGTGATGGCTGGAAAAATTTTCCCTGCTTTCTTCTCTGACCAGAAAATACCTGTATGGAGTGATAGAGCTTGTTTAGAAAGTTCATCTACTTTGACATTTATTTTTCTATAAACATGATGGAAAGAGATTTTAGAGAAAGTTCCTATTAACTCTTTATTCATTCCATTATTGGGGAGAGGGTATATTTTGCAAGTTGTTTTTACTGTTGATCCAATCTATATAACTAGCTTGGAGTCACCCAAAATTTAAACCTTAGCTACTCTATCAACTGCAAGTTTCATCAGCATTCAGAGAACATTCAGTTCTGCTCAGTATTTGTTCCCTTCACCCAAAGCTGCCTTTAAAACTGATTAAATGATCTTCTTTCAGAAAAGGAACTCCTGCTCCATCTAACCCAGGCAACCTTTGACTCACAAATAAAAGAAGCTCCATGCATTAGATTTATCAATATCTGGACTTGCAACCATTCTTGGAGGTCTTACCTACCCTGGTTTCCATATCTCTTCAACATATATGATCTGAAAGGTTACCTGAATAGGAAGAATGTCCATATTTTGAAAAATCATCTCATTCCCTGCCAGCTAGAGAACCCACAATACTATACATGGTAAGATCTTATGGTCTTTCACTGATTTTACTTTAAACCAGTAATCCAAACAGTTTTCTACATTGCTTCCTCGCCACTTACCTTTGCCACCTATCAACTTTTAAACTTCTTTCCACACCTCTTTAGTGAAAGGACAATCTATCAGAAGGTGAGTTACGGATTCATCATTATTTTTTGCATAGAGAACATCTACCTGGTCCAGGCCAAGCCCTATTTTTGCAGTTGTCCCATGTCAAGATTTGTTAGCTAGTTCTAACCAGAGAAACAATCTTGTTTTCAGAGGGGCCTTTATCTTCCTTGTAGCCTTCAACCACCATTTCTGATCCCCACTTTCTTTACCACAAAACTAGCCTTGTATTCTGATTCCTCACTGGGCAGTATATTTCCCAGAAGCACTATTTTGGACTATACAATTTCATCCTCTTCTTCCTTTATCCTTATCGAGCACTACCTACGTACAAATTGAGACCAGAATTATGCTTCCTCCTCCTGGACTCCCAAATTAAATTCTTCTTTCCAGCCTTGATTCCAGATCGTAGAGCAATCTAGATCTGCTAATAAGTAAATCCTAAAATAAACTATTTTAACTACTGCCAGATATTTGTACATGTTGGCACTCAAGTGGAAACTTGGACTCTTATTTTGATGACCATGTAGATGAAAGGCTATACACTCAACATTCCCACTTAGTCTGTTTCTAGCACTTAATATTTATTCTATGCTCTACTGTGCTTTTTGAGTACAAAAGTGAACTTCACCTTTTGAGCGACATGTTTTCTGAGAAATTGATGTTCATGCACTTTGTTCCTCAATTACACTTCAGCTTTTTCATGAGTGCTGTGGAACTCTAATTCTCACATTGTAAGATGATCGGGTCACTTTTTCCTTGTACAATATCTGCAAGAAATCTTTTCAGTGACAATGATTATTTATTTGGATGTGCTTCAGATATATCCTTTGCTTCTGTGCTAGACATAGCTACATTATTTGGCTTCCTTTTGCTACCTTATGAGACTTTTTCTTTGCCAAGCAGAAATTAATAAGCTGTGCTAGAGTTCCTATTACTGAGATCACCAGCCCAACCTGCAGCATTGTACTCTTGAGAGTTGCAAGAGTTCTGTAGTAGTATTCTCATGGAAGCTGATAATGAAATTGATCGTCCCTTCAGATATCATAGAATTTGTTTCATTGCCTGCCAATGTCAAGGATCTAAATTTGCAATATACTGGCTTGCTTACTCACTGGAAAGGCACTGTCTGTTCTGGTGCACATTGCGTGCATCAGACTTCCGACTGCATTCTGATACAATACCTGTTCTGTCATCTTTCTTGGGTTTTTTGAGGATGCATGTTTTGATAGGTTTAGATTAACTCCATGGGAGTGATCATTGGTTTAATCTTGCCTATTTGAAACCATTTGAGCACACTTTAAATACTTCTTACTTAAATGAATCATCTTTTTAGCTTTGCCTCTGAATATTTGAATGGGAAACAATAGTGGAGTTCACCATAATCAGTATTTTAAATTCAACAGGCAATTTTTCTTTTATCTAATATAGCAATATTTGATTGTGGTTGGCGAATATTGTCATTGACATACAGAGCAAAAATGATTACAGGGTTATCCTAGATTCAAACATAAATATGAAAATTTGGCCCCTTTCTGCTACTTGATAGCAACGAGGAGTGTATTGAGTCTTGACCATTTGATATCAGGCACATGAAGCTTGTTTCAGTCTGCACAACGACCTTGACTTGCAGACCATCCTTTTTACCTGTTTCTGCAAACCCTTCCAGTGTGTCTATAATACCCCTCCTTTTAATTTTCCATCTAGAAGAAAATGTTTTTACACCCATCGGATGCATTTCCATGTACTTTATTGTTGCAATAGCAAAAAGCCCTTGAATTGATGTCGACTTCAGTACCAATGAGAATAAACGATGAAAGTCTACATTGAAAGCTTCGTCACCCCTTGGCCACCAGTCACACCTTGTAGTGATCAATAGAACCATTTGCCTTCAATTGCAGCCTAACAATTATTTGCACCCCACTATCTTACTTTATAATGGAAATGGAGTTAACTACCAGCTGCTGTTTTTTATTAGGGAATCATCCTCAACATTCACTGCTTTCCATCCTTCTGAATCTAAATGCCAAGAGTATGTGCTAGTTACTATACTGGAGAAAACATAGTTAAATTGCTCAAATGCACAAATAGCATATGTCATCAACATATTGTAATATAAAATGTCAACCATGAAATGAAACAGAGCATCATAGCCATTACCAAAGGGTTGTAAGATGTAGTCAACACTTTAAACTTCAAAGGTACATTAAAAGTTCAAAGTTCAAACTTAAATTATCATATAATGTTTACAAAATAGCCATAATAAAGATAGTTTAGAGATTAATATCTAAATGGGTAAAAGACAAATAAATCTAGTAACTAGTATCTACTAATCTTTTTGCTTACCATGATAAAATATTAATTTCTTTTCTCGTGATCTATGAACAAGAGGACTAGGTGGAAGTTTTTGTAGAACACGACCAACAACTACATGCCCCCCACGCAATGCTGGACGTTGTGAAACTAAAGGCAGAACTCCTGTATTTAGAAACATGTTAGTGGTTGGGTGTGGCATCTTTGTTGCATGAATAAGATCACCATCATGTTCACCTAAATGTTTAGCCTCAAAAGTGCTCTAAAATTATGTCTCCATCCTCTAAATTAGCTTCATTTGGATTGTTGTCCCAAGTCACATATGTTTTATTATTCTTTGCCACCTCACAATAAGGGGACAACAACCTCAATTTGTAGTGCACATAAACCAAGATTTGTGCTCCAACACCTCTTTGCAGAAGTGTGGACAACTTGCGAAAGCACCATCATCGTAAATTTTTGCAGACATGGCATAGGAGCTATACATGTTGCACCATTCAATAGGATTCAACCTATCTAAATCTTTAGTTACATGTAGTTTATAATGAGTCCATGTTCACTTTGTTCTTGCTCAATTCACTTTGAAGTTGAGCACACTCTTCTTTATTGGGACCAACTTGTCTAATGCAAGCATATACAAATTTTGTACCGTTGGATGTGTGGTTTGTTTACTATCCCCACCCTCGTGTGTTGGTTTGGCCAACCAAGATGGAGAATGATATTCGGGTGTAAGGACATATGCTAGTGCATGGAGTGGAACATTTAGATTATCTGACTTTTTGAATACATGTTAATGAATATGATCATACAAGATCATATTCATCGACTCAACAATGCATTTGATTTGGCCTAGCATGTTATTCTTTTGCTCATATAACTACCCAATCAACAATTAGTTTGTATTTGCAAACCAAATCGTACTACAAATGTGCTTGGTGAATTGCAAAACATACCTAACATGTGCCCAACATTGATCATCAAGAACAATGTCCTCCACCTTTTGAAATTGTTGTTTATTAGATGTAGATACAACCTTGTCTTTTTAACCGTGCCATGAATAACTTGAGACCATTTTAGCCCATGCCTCTCTTACATTTAAAAGACACTTGAAGGTGAGGTAGTAGCTAGCAAATATGGTCTTTGCAATCTTAAGTATCTCAAACTTAGAGTGATTGTGAAAAATGTGGTGTCCTTGCTATGATTGATAATAATTTTTATCATTTTCTTCTCTCTTGTACAATGCGCCAATCAATTTATAATCATGGTCCTTCATCTTAATAATATCATGCATCAAAAGATTCAGTGTGTGAACCAAACAAGCCAACCAATATGTTAGGTTACATATCTTTAATGATCATTCTTGCTACCTTATAGTTAGAAACATTATTAGTGATGCTTGAATGACATTGTATTGTTAAGAAATAGAACACGACAAGAATTCAGAGGTAAAAACTTTAAGCCAATTGGAACACTATATTCATTATTGATATCAATATATAGTATATGAATCTCACTATCTCTAGGTTTAGATTTAGATTTCATTGACAACTCATCAATGGATAAGGATGATACATTATCAGTAGATATGGATAGTTATTCATAAAGAGGTAATATTAGACTTTGTGATTGTTTAGGGATTCATAATGTAACAATCCCCCCCTCAATCATAAATCCAAATAATTACACTAGTAAGGCGACAATAATTAGTGCATAACTTAGAATCATTTCAATCTTCAACTTAAAACTTCTAAATTGAGCTTAGATGAAGTTGTACTTGAAAAATGACCAAATATGGATGTTGGATGGTTAATTTGATATGAACTTTGAAAGCGACTATAAATTTTGAGAGTGAACAACTACCATGTCTAAACATTTTTTGGTTACCATGTCTAACAATCTGATCATTTGCTATGTAATTTAGCTAAAAGAAGATATCATCTTCTATTAATTGGTGAACAAATGGGATCACCATTCTGCTATCAATGATTGAATACGGTCACTGAAATGCTATCTAGATTTAGGCACAATCAAGTGTCAAACAACATCCCAATGAGATTGTAGATAGCTTGTTTAGGAGACCAATTGCCATGCGTAAGTTCTCAAATGTTGATTTAATTTTGATTGATATGACTATGAAACTTGAACTTGATTATAATAATTGATATTCCACCTTATTAGGTGCCAGATGTCGATTGAATTTTGATTGATAGGAATTTACAACTTGAACTTAATTATCATTGTTGATATTCCACCCTTTTTCGATGCAAGGTGAGAAGCATGTGGAAGGTATTCAAGTTTGAGCATTGGATTCTTCTTCAATAGTTTTTTTTATCATGGTATTTGATACCATGTGTTGAGTGGATTTTATTGACTATTGTCCAATTTCATTAATGTATGTGGAGGTTTTTGTTGACCACTAACCATTTTTACATTATACTTCTCTCCTTGAGGTGCAAGGAAGTACCATTTTGTTTCACTTGTGTACTTGCCCCCCTTAAGGTACATAGGAGTACAATTCATAGTTGATTTTCAATTTGAATTAGAATGGACCTCAATCACTCCCAAAAGCATCATTTATAATAATTGATTGAAATTCATCTTTTGTAGCTTTTTTATGCAAATGCGTCTACTTGTGTCTGAACTCTATGGTAAGACTTGTGCAACTTCTTGACTTGTACCATTTGGAGTCGATTTTCAATTTGAATTAGAATGGGCCTCAATCACTCTAAAAGCATCATTTATAATAATTTATTGAAATCCATCTTTTATAGCTTCTCTATGCAAATGTCTATACCCGTGTCTGAAATCAACGGTAAGACTTAAGCAATTTCTTGACTTGTTGATTCCATCGTCAAGAACTTATCCAACTATAATGAATTATTTTCTTTTTAGCATTTTTCCTCTTTTGGAACTTATTTGAAAGATGATTTGTCTTCCCACAAGAAGTCAATGATGGAGATTGAAACGGTGATTCTCACATGTTACCAACTTGGTGACAATATTGGCAGTTGGCATTTTGATATTGAATTGAAACATGTGAAGTGGAATCTCCTCGAAGGAATCTTGCGATGTGGAAGTGGATTGGTTTGGAATAATTGGGAATATGAATGGTAACTTCCTTATCATATCCGAGCCTTGTTCCATGTTTGTTGTCGTGCATTTCTTCCGAAGGTTTGAAGATAGGCTTAGAAATATTATTTTGAACTTGTTGCTTGAAAATTTTTGGAAGTTGATTTACTACATGTCATTGCACCATTGGAAGGCTTTTTGTCAATTAACTCCTGAAATTCAGGTTCATGTATAACTTCAGCTTCATTTGAATCTTCATATGTAGTTGCATTATTGTGTTGATCCTGTGTTGATTTTAGAACTTGAAATTGATGAACATCAAATTCAAGTAAGGATTGTTCTTATTAAATACTAGTTCATAATGTTGTAGAAGTTGTTTATTCTTGAGTTGTATTTCATCTCGTTGGTATTGCGATTGAGCTTGAAAGTTCAACATTTTCTTACAAAACTTGCAAACAAGTTAGAACATATTGAAGAGTTCCTTTGTGGATTGCAATTTTGTTGTCTTCAATAGTGAGTATTAGAGTTGTTCAACAACTCTAATAATCATTGGCTTCAAACTGTTTGCAACAATGAATGATGCTTTCTTGTACAGGTAGGTCTTTGTACAAATGTTAAAAAAATGTGATTTAACTCGATAAAAATAGAGGGTTTCTTGCAAATCCACCATTTGACAAGAATATCCAACCATTCCAATTTAGACTAAGAAAATGGAGCATGTCAGGTTCAATCGAGAATGTACCCAACTGTTACATTGCAATTCAACTTAAGTTTGATTTGATACAAAAAGAATGATTGCAAGTACCAACTATTGAATTAATGTTAATAAGTTGAATTGATGCAAATTGGAATTAATGTTGATGTAGATATGTTTTTGAATGGTGATGTGATCAATAACTTCAATCCATGTATATGCTTTGTTGAATAATCAATTTCTTAAGCCTTTTTACTCCATGTGTGTAGGGTTGAATGACAAATTACAACTATGATTTTTTCATGTCAAAACTAGATAGAAAACATCGTAAGAATCCAAGAAGATCATCCACCATCATACGCATTCAAATGTCCTTACACCCCCTTATTATGTTTTTAGGACAACTCTAGGACAAGGTTTGATCTCTTGAATGGTTTTAAGTAATGGTTCTACAATATTAATATTGATCTTGTAATGCTTTGATTAGTCATGGGATGAAAGGAATATCATACCACTAATATACACAAAAGTCATATTTATCAATGAGTTGCCTTTATCATTTGTTCAACCATCAAGTAAATTGACTACCCCACATTTGATCTAATCATTTGTAAATTGTCTTAGAGCACTATGGTTTTTGTCTCTTTTGTAGTCAAGTTGTTAGGATTATTAATCCTCCCTTGTCCAAATTTGGTCATATGTCTAAATCGAGAGTCATGTCTAAATCGGGAGTCTATCCAGTCTATTTATAGTCATTAGCACCATTGGTTAAACTTAACCTAATTGGGGCACATGTTTCAGTTACCAAAGTGTGGGGAACACTAATTGAGGCTCACTGCCACTTATTGCACTTGATTGCATAAGTTTAGGAGTCTCCTAGATCAATCCCTACAATTTAGGAAGCAACTGGGAGTGCCAAAACCAACCAAGGTCAGTTAACTTCAGTTGATGACTAGTCAAGCCAAGTTAGGAGTCAGTTACATTCAGTTCTAGCTCTCTACATTCAGTTAAATAATGGTTTAATTAATTGCACACATGTGGGGCGTTTTTCTCCCCTACCACAGTCAGTTAACCATTATTTAATACTAAATGTAACAGTTGGTTGTGTTTTAGAACTCCGGTTATGATTTAGACAAGGACAGTTAACTACTGGGTCCTTAACTTCAGTTGATGACTAGTCAAGACAAGTTAGGAGTCAGTTACATTCAGTTCTAGCTCTCTACATTCAGTTAAATAATGGTTTAATTAATTGCACACATGTGGGGCGTTTTTCTCCCCTACCACAGTCAGTTAACCATTATTTAATACTAAATGTAACAGTTGGTTGTGTTTTAGAACTCCGGTTATGATTTAGACAAGGACAGTTAACTACTGGGTCCTTAACTTCAGTTGATGACTAGTCAAGACAAGTTAGGAGTCAGTTACATTCAGTTCTAGCTCTCTACATTCAGTTAAATAATGGTTTAATTAATTGCACACATGTGGGGCGTTTTTCTCCCCTACCACAGTCAGTTAACCATTATTTAATACTAAATGTAACAGTTGGTTGTGTTTTAGAACTCCGGTTATGATTTAGACAAGGACAGTTAACTACTGGGTCCTTAACTTCAGTTGATGACTAGTCAAGACAAGTTAGGAGTCAGTTACATTCAGTTCTAGCTCTCTACATTCAGTTAAATAATGGTTTAATTAATTGCACACATGTGGGGCGTTTTTCTCCCCTACCACAGTCAGTTAACCATTATTTAATACTAAATGTAACAGTTGGTTGTGTTTTAGAACTCCGGTTATGATTTAGACAAGGACAGTTAACTACTGGGTCCTTAACTTCAGTTGATGACTAGTCAAGACAAGTTAGGAGTCAGTTACATTCAGTTCTAGCTCTCTACATTCAGTTAAATAATGGTTTAATTAATTGCACACATGTGGGGCGTTTTTCTCCCCTACCACAGTCAGTTAACCATTATTTAATACTAAATGTAACAGTTGGTTGTGTTTTAGAACTCCGGTTATGATTTAGACAAGGACAGTTAACTACTGGGTCCTTAACTTCAGTTGATGACTAGTCAAGACAAGTTAGGAGTCAGTTACATTCAGTTCTAGCTCTCTACATTCAGTTAAATAATGGTTTAATTAATTGCACACATGTGGGGCGTTTTTCTCCCCTACCACAGTCAGTTAACCATTATTTAATACTAAATGTAACAGTTGGTTGTGTTTTAGAACTCCGGTTATGATTTAGACAAGGACAGTTAACTACTGGGTCCTTAACTTCAGTTGATGACTAGTCAAGACAAGTTAGGAGTCAGTTACATTCAGTTCTAGCTCTCTACATTCAGTTAAATAATGGTTTAATTAATTGCACACATGTGGGGCGTTTTTCTCCCCTACCACAGTCAGTTAACCATTATTTAATACTAAATGTAACAGTTAGTTGTGTTTTAGAACTCCAATTGTGATTTAGACAAGTCTTGGTTACCTACAGTCAAGTAGAGTCATCAATTCGAACTTCCTCATGTGGATTTGAATTGCTTGTGGCTATTAAATCCATTTTACATCATTGTAATTATTATCTGGATTACTTTTTTGATTAATGAAAGCATTCACAGCTGCAAGCCTTTTGCACTGCTTCATTCTTCAATGGCTGAGTAAATTGTGAGATCTTCTTTGTGAGTTGTGTGTTTGTCTACAGATCTATATGCTCAAATTTAACACAAGTCTCATGGTTTTGGGTTTGTCATACTCGAGGCTCTTGTATCCATTAGGGAACTGTTGATGGATTTTGTTATATCATGCCAATAGGGTGAGCGAAGAACATTGAATAGTACGCCACATGCATAAAGAAACTTGAAATTTTTTGCATCCATGTCATATGTATAACCTTGGTTAAATAAATTTGATATTGTTCTATGCCTTAAATGTAGATGCAAGAATCCGTTAGCAGGGGGATGAGAATCGCCTAATCAACTATCGAACATTCTATGTGAGCTCAAGGTCTCAAATTCAAACCTTGATTTTTTGGATTTATTTTGTGCAACCTCCTCTTCCTTTTTGTATTTATTTATATATTGCATTGGAACTTGGTCATAGGTTTTAACACCTAGTCTTACCTTCATACCATGGCATTATCCCATAGATGCTTTCTCACATGGATATATGAACCCGGGTAAGCATTATGACAAATGGGGGCATATAAATTTTTGTGGTTCCAACTCCTTTCCCTTCTCCAATTTTTGTCACATAATTCAACAAGGGTGTTGAAGTCTCTTTGTGTTTTTGTCTATCATCATTGTCATTTACATGATCATCGTTCCCTTCTATTTCTTCCTACTCTCCATGGTATGTGCCACTATGTACTTCTAGTTTTCCCTCATCACTATCGGTATTTTGGCTTGCCAACACCACCATTATAATAAAAAAATGGACCCATAAGGATAAACCACATGCACATCATGCTTCTCGATTCCAAATGAGAATAACTCGCTATCTTCATGATCTGGATTATTTGGAGAACGCAATGAAGGCATCAATATAAAATGGCAACACAAACACACTTATTTTGTAGAGAGCATAGTAGTATTGTAAAACCCAAATTCTATTAATGAATGAAATGGAAAAAAACATTGTAAACTGCAAAGCAATACAATTAGCTCATTGCAATAGATCGATGGAGAAGGAGAAACAAGAAAGAGTAGGAGAAGGAAACATTCAAATATTCAACATAGTAAATAAACTAGCTTACAATGCATGGAAAACAAAATTAAAAATAAACCAAAGCGGGCTTCAATGTAACTATGCCAACCTTTAATCTGCCTTCCAAGCTCTCACAAATATGCTCCTCAATAACTAGCAAGCAACCCACTCAAAACCCTAGTAAATATGAGTGAAATGAGAAATACATGAGAGAAAATTCAGTGAGTGTTTTCATCCACTTAGGAACCCTAGCCATGCCTAAACCAACCTTCCTTATGGAACCTTGTCTTGGCTCCCACAAGTAAGGAAATGAATTCAATGAATTTCCGCATGCATGGAATTGCTCAAGGATCATTTAGGGAGTGTTTTTTTGCTCTCTGGAGTGTCCTCGAGGCAACGCTTCCAATTTTGGTTGGCAACATTCAAATTTGCAAGGGAGCACACTCCCAAAAGCTTTTCCTAGAAGGGAGCATTAATGAAGCGTGCTCCCAAAAATTCCTCCTAGAAGGGAGCATTTAGAAAGCACACTCTTGAGGGTATTTCCTAAATGCTCCCTTTGGGAGTGCAGTGTCTGAGTGAAGCGAGGGAGGTTGGGGGTTCTCCCTCATAGCAGAGGATTATTGAGTAGCAAATTATCTAGTTCTCCACATTTATATGATATCACTTCTCTACTTGTATGCTTATTACCCTTCGATTTTTCATTAATGACCACAGTTGTATTTGTCTACTTGTTATCCATCAATATTTCATTGCACTAAGAGAAGCACGGTGCTCTATATCCTAGTATAGGGGCGATTTTGTCACATAAGGTAATGTTACGTAAAGTATTGTAACTTTACATTACCAAGATAAAAAATAATTTAAAAAATGCATGTTGGTTCATAAAATAAAAAATTATGAAAAGTAATTTAAAAAATCCACGTCTGCCTAAAAAATACAAAATTTGAACTTAAACCCGAATTTATCAAGCAAGAGAGGGATCAAATTTCTTGAGTTTAAGATTAAAAAAAATTACTCTTTAAGAAATTGAATCCCTCTCGATGCTTGATAGATCCGGGTTTAAGATGTATCTATGCTAGTTATAGACCACATTTATACTTTGCCCATCATCTTTTTGGTGACTCAATCAAATAAGTTATACCCCTTTATTTCTAAACGATGACTCAAAAATATTGCATTGAGAGTGTTGGCATCTATATTTTCACTCTTCTTTGCAGGGAAATGCAATAAGCATGACATCCAAATATTCATAGATGTATCAATGATTGCTTCTCACAAGTTTCACTTATGATTGTGTCTCTTCCTTTACACCATGAATGGAAACTGATTTCAAAATCTAAGCTATAGTTGTCACATATTTAACGTGGGACTTCGATAACTTGCTACACGCTAGCGTCCATCTTGCATACTTTAAGATGCCATGTTCTTTGCTATGCTATCCCATTTGACTTAGGTGAATTGGGTACTCAAGGATGCCTTTATACCCTACTCTGTCATAAACTAAATTGGTTGGGAAATACTCATCTCCATTGTCACAATGAAATTTTAAGAGATATCCACTTGTTGCTTTTCAATTGAATTTTTTTTTTAATTCACTTAACACATCTAACTTATTTTCAAGATTGACAACTATTGTTCTCCTATATGCATCATTATTGAATGTATAAACTACCTTGATCTACCATTTGAGAAATTCTACAAATGTCTTCTTGAACAAGATAAGCAATCCTTTAGCTTGAGTTGCTTTTCTCTTAGGATAAAAGAATTTTTTATGATGTTTCCCAGATACGGAACATTCGCACAATCCCAATGTTGTATATATATATATATATAATCTAACTTGTCGCTAATTCCTAATTTGTGCTATTGCTTGCATACTTGTATGATCTCTTCTTTCTTCACATCAACGTTGTAGATGTATTGACATCCAAGCCCATGACTAACTATTCTTTCTTTGTTTGTGGTAGAGGGAAAGTCTACAAGTATTAGAGGATATTGGTGGAATTGTATAATTTGTACACCCATTTGTATTATAGAGAGAGAGAGAGAGAGAGAACAAGGGATCTTCCTAGAACATGCTCAAAGCAACGACAAACTATTACTCTCTTTGTAAGGAATGTGTTCTCCATCAAACCAAGCTTATCTCGAACTTCTTCTTTTCTAGGGGATCCACCAAAGTATCACCGCTTGTGAATATGTAGGAATGTAATCCAGGGATGCTACTCTACTTTATACTCTATCTCTTAGGAAATAATATTGGATCTCAATATGCTTGGATTGATCATGGAATTCTAGATTTGGAGAGATATTAATGCAATTTTGATTATTACAGTGAATAACACTAGGCTCCATCTCACTACTGAACTATGCTATCAACTAGTGAAACTGATTTGCTTCACAACTAGCTGAAGAAGTTGCAACTACTTTGGTTTTGTTGAACAAAGGGAAATTGGATATTGTCCCATAGAGAACCAAGAAATCATCCTTGTACCCACGCCGAAATAGTGGTTGGATTTTCTATTCCATTTGCTAACATCTCTTATCTAATATGAGTAAAAAAATCCACAAATTAACAATTCACCACCTCTTATATAACACATGCCATAATAAATAGTGCCCTTATAATGTTTGACCAAATGCTTACCAATTTTCAATGAGATTGTCGAGGTTCTCCCATACATTTATTTAGTGTATTAATTGCATAGCACATATCTGGCTAGGTATTAACAAGGTACATTAATGGCTTGATGAATTTTCCGTATATAGTAGGATCGACCAAATTTGACTCCTCATCACAAGTCAATTTTAGTATTGGAATCATAGGGGTAGACATTTCAAATCTCTTCATAATCTCCAAATCCATACTTCCCCTATCTAAGGAAGACTTCACTTGCAACCTACCGAGCCTCTAGTCCCAAAAAGTAGTGTAGCAAACCAATGTCCTTCAAGTTAGGTGCATTGGCCAATTCCTTCTTATGTCACGCAATGAATTGGTTAGAGTTTCTTGAAATGATAAAGTCATCTACACACAAGACCAAGACAAGCATATTAGATTTAGCAAACAAAAAATAAATATTAGATTCTATACAAGCCTTGGAAGAACCCAACTTGAGTAAGTACTCATTGATCTCAAAATACCATGTTTGTGGTGCTTTCTTTAGCCCATAAAGGGTTTTTTTCAACCTATAAACATGGGTATCTCTCCCATCAATCTCAAACTTGTTGGTTATTTATGTACACTTTTTCCTTAACCATGCCATCTAAGATCATTTACATCCATATGATATAAAGGCCAACCAATGCAAGAAGCTAAAGACATAATGGTTTTAATAGAGGTATACTTGGAAAGTAGAACAAACGTCTTATTGCATTCAACTCACTCTTTCTAAGAGAATCCTTTTAGAAAAACTTGGGCTTGTAGTTCTCAATGCTCTTGTCAGTGACATGCCTGACCTTGTTAAACCATGGAATCAAATAATAGGTTTTGGAAGTATTTCCCAAACACCATTTTTTAGAGTGGAGTTATATACTCCTTTGTAATGGCATTACACAATGTTTGTGAATTAGCCTCCTAAAAACTACGAGGTTTAGCCTCAAGAATGTAAGTCATTAATGTAACATTTGTAAACTTCTAAGGTGGTCTAACATGTTCTTGTGCATAATGTAATTTTTGGGTAAAATAGATGTCGACTTCTTTGCTAAATTGTGGGGTAGTGGTTATTCTTCACATTCATTGATTTCTGATGTAATTTCATATCTGAATTTGAAACAATCGGGTTTTGTGTTCTTTAATAATTGTAGGAGGCTTCTACGACCTTGAAGACTACCCATTCTCATCAAACTTAACATTCCTACATGTCGTTGTCTTCCCATGTGTTGGAATTTAGATTCGGTATCCCTTTGAAGTTTCACTGTAGCCAGCAAAAATCCCCTTGATATTGTAGGGCTTAGGTTTAGTTTGTTTTTCATTAGTAACATGAATATAAACTAGACAAGCAAATACATGAAAATGAGATACATGTGACTTCTCACTAGTGAAGGCACCCTCTTGTGTTTTCCTTCATAGAGACACCATTACAAGCTTTTGCTAAAAGACACATGTGCAAGTTCATGTCATGAATCATGGCCTTTGTTATCTCATCGATGGCTTTGTTCTTACTCTCCACAACTCTATTTCATTGTGGGTTGTACAATACTATAATATCCCTCTTAATTCATGTTTTCTTGCAAAAAGATTCAAACTCTTTGGAGTTGTATTGTCCTCCATATTTCGATGAAGCAACTTGTTCCTCTTTCCTCTTTGTTTTTCAGCCAAGGCTTTGAAATTTATCGAACACTTCATCCTTCGATTTCATAAAATAAATCTAGGTTTTCTTAGAGGTATCATCAATAAAGGAAACATAATAAATATTACCTTTCAAATAAGAGGAAGACATAGGCCCACAAACATCGAAGTGTATCAATTTGAGAATTTCTCTCAACCTCCGCTTACAAAAAGGAAAAATAGTATTGGAGTGCTTTTTAAGTGCACAACTTTTACAACCATTGATTTGCTC
>LPNX010074450.1:53806-94228 GCA_001517045.1 Pseudotsuga menziesii | reverse complement strand
AAAAATAATTATATAGGGTCATATGAAGAATGTAAAACAAATTATATGAATTCATATGAAGAATTGCAAAAAATTATATGGGGTCATATGATATCATTTATGTAGTTTTCATGCGTCACCCAAAACTTGCTTCGATGGTCTTTTCCATCAATTTCATTAAAGTTTACTTGTTATATGCGTGAGAATTCATTCTAATTTAGGACACCTCTAAATATATTTATTGTTTGAAATATATTTTTATTTACCTCTAAAAGATACTCTCTACAATCTATGGAACAATATGAAGAGTTGCAAAATAATTATATTAATGGTCTTGATCTCATTTATGTAGTGATATTTTTTTTATTATAGTACTCTAAGACATCCATAAAATGGATTTATTTGTTTTGTTGGAGAGATCAACAAACTTTGTATCAACAACTTGAATAATTTATGTAATTATATTTTGATTGGTAGTACTCTTAAAAAACCATCTTTAAAAATGGTTTATTTGTTTAGTTGGAAAATTCAACAAACTTTGCATTTACTTGAAACTTCACAACACATTCATAGCTCATGTAACAAATTAATAGCTTGTGTATTTCATGGGCCAACATTAAGTAAACACTTTGCAGGTACATGTATATTTGACTCTAGTTATTCCTAGCTTTTCTTTATCAAATAAGTATTTGTGTTACAAAGATTCAGATGACCAATAAAAGCATAAATTCAAGAAATTACTTTTCCTCCACCTAATCATCAGATTGGTATGTGATATTATGGATATTTAACTCTTAATTTACATAATTAAATCATGTACATTCAATGTTATAAACTTGGTTTCATTGAGTAGATCAAGGCTGGTTTGGTCGATCCATTGATGATTTATAAAATCCAATTCATAAATATTTTTTGTTGGAGTTGTAGCGCATTATTTTTTTTTCCAAAAAAAAATTCATAGTTTTATTGATAAAACCATATGGTTCATAATCAACATGTTCATACATACCTCAATAGATTCTGATAACTTTTTTCCCTGTAAGTCCATAGTTCATCAATAAGAAAACTCTTTGTTTGATAACCTTCTATAATCATTTATAATTTATAACAAACACAAATACAACAGCAAAGAAAGAAACTAAAGGCATGAGTGACCAAATACTTCGAGATGTCCCCAGTCATCTCCCATTTGTCCATATAACCAGTTGGAAAAAGTAGTCATTTCTTGGAGAGTAGGTATGCCTTGTTGTTATTCTCTCTGAAGGTATGCTGGAAGACTATCCGGTGGAAAAGAGTTCTAATCCTATCAATGGTCTCATAGAAAGGAAGGAGAAAAATGTTCCAAGGTGACTTGTTCAACTTGAGAAAAGTAAAAAACTAGTTTAGAGTCACTAAATATCTATAGATGTTGAACCCCAAGCATGTGTGAGAGCCTCGAGAGGATGAGACAAGATGAGAATTCAATGATATTATTCGTCACATCACCCAAGCCAGCAGCAAACTGGATGGAAATATAGTTGGTGAGATGTAGGATCCCATCGGAGCCACTGACCCGAGGCCTACCTTGTGAATTTCTATCCATGAAGGCCCACGGGAATGAAGCATCAATTAATGGAGGAGTGTCGATGCGAGCTGGTTTATTAGAGACCACTTGAGGAAAAGATTTGAAAATACAAAAACAACATCCCACGATAATTTGAGCTAGAATATAAATATCATCAAAAATTACCTTATTCCTTGCAAGCCAAATACCCCATGCAATGAACACAGGTAGGGAAACAAGGGAGCTATCACGAGGCCAAGTCTTCCAGGAAGTAATGACATTGTTTCCATCCCAACATATATGAGAGCCATCAAGTGTAGAGAGGCGAATTTAGGCGCCACATTCAAATTGACAGTATATAAATAAATGATCAATGGATTCAGCAAATTTCTCACAGAGAGGACATCTGCTGGGGCCGTTGTAGAATATATGAACCAAGATGTCCCAAATTGGCACCTTTCCGTCCATGAGAAGCCAGACTCAAAAGTTGTATTTTGAGCAGGCAATTGATTTTCCATATAGTGTGGCATCGCCATGTAGGATCTATTCCTTCCTCCGATCTGATTGCCAAATAACCCAACTTAGGAACGTAAACACCACCTTTTACGTTTTTGGTCCATTTTAGGACGTCTGGTTTATTATACTTCATGTTGACATAATATAGAATCCAATTCATAAATATGTTTCGATGGAGTTGTATAAAATTATACTTCATGGTGACATAATATTTTTAGTCATCGCCTTCGGGTTGGCAGGGATTCTATGAATCAACTTGCTTTTGTTTTAATTAACCTGCACCAAAACCAAGATCAATTTTAAACATTTATGCTAAGTTTACATTAAAAAAGATACAACACTATTTTCTTCACCTATCAACAATTTGGACCTCTTATTTGGCCTCATATCGAGGCAAGAGGGAATTTCTCCATTTCAAACTTATGATTTGTTCATTTGAAACTTCAAATATTACTTTGTTTGTATCTATTTGAAAGTAATGCTACCAGCAATATTAGCATTAGTTCTTAACATTTAATGTTTAATGTTCAAACCAATTCCCTCCTCATACCAACTCCATATCCCACTTCCCACTGCCCTCCTTAGGCAACAAAACCATTAAGATAGAGATCTTGGTCTCATTTTCAAATTTGCTAACTACTACCTTGTTTCATTTGTCATGTATGCTATCCATTCCACACTACCTTTGTCATTATGCTACCTTTGATGTCATGTGGTTTCACTTTCTTATAGTTCCATCACTTTATTTATAGTTAATATTGAATGGGATCCTCCTCCTAGTTGTGCTTTCTCAAACTAGTTAACATCCTTCCTTGTATTTTCTTGATTGAACCAAATGTCATCCTTCTGTTGTGCATCGGTGATCTGAATAAAGTGTATGGGATATTAGAACTATACAACAGCTATAAAATACAAAGGAAAATAAAGGGCATCTATTTAAATTCATTCAATGGATCATGTGCATCTATCTAGAGCATCTTCAGATCAAGGAAACACCTGTAAATAACATGGAAAAGGAATGGAGCAGAAGCATTCACATGAGTAGGAGCATCTATCCATATCAAAAGACCTAGACTGATTGGAGAAAATATTTCTCTTCAAATTTAGAAATAAACTGTAAATGACAGAGGAAATGAGCGTAGGAAGCGATGAACAATTTGTTAACATAACGAACAAAGAAGGTTTTCTTTCAAAAATTGTTTTTAGATAGATATTCATTCATTTCTATATAATTGGCTCATATAATATATGACAACAGTATTTTTAGATTAAGAAAGAACCTGTAAAGAAAATATTTCTCTTGATCACATCTAGAATGAATAGAGGGAATCTTGCTCTTCACATATAGACTCCCAGCTTGCCATTATTTTTAACACTCCAAAGTGCCTCTTCATGTTTTTACTGTTCTCCATTACGCAACCTAATTAAAAGTTGTATTTTCGTAGACTGAGCTTGAGCTTGGATATATGTCTGGAATAAGGTTCCTTGTGACTTTGCTTTAGGTAAGGTCATAAAAAAAAGATCCTAAAAATTTAAAGATCTAACGCAGAGGTGCTCTAGTAGAGCTTTGGGTAGGTGATATAAAATGAGATAAACATGTAAATTTTCAAGCAATCCTTTAATACCGATATGGTTTCTCGTACATCATTGAGACATTAAATTCCACAATGCAACAAATTCTCCATTGTGTCCAATAAAACTTGCAACCTAGTTTGTTCTTTCCTTTTCTTACTAGTATGAAACTGATAAGACTGGGTAACCCTCCTTTTCCCCTTAGACTATATATGGATATCAAACCAGATTCAAGCATATTGGACTTGCTTTTATGGAATTCTACTTGCTATTTTATCTTTCTAATTTAATCAAAACATACACATATATTTTATTAACTGAACCACTAGATGAAAATTTCATCATGGAAAGGAGAAATTGTACAATTAGATGAAGTTATGGAGCTTCGTTCAAGCACAGGTTTCAAAATTTGAAGATACCTCCTACAAATATTTTTGCGCCCAGTGAGGATTTACAATTGTAGACTGGTTCACAAAGACCCTTCCTTCCAAATATTCTATAATTTACATAAAGATCCTTTATCTTCCTATTGTTGCACTCTTGCTTTTTGTTTTTAGCCTGAGATCATATTTGGCAATGAGTTTTTTGTTTGCATAAAAAACAGAGACCACCTACTTGAATGGTACACATAAATGTTCAAATAATTCCAGTGGAGAATTTAGACAATGATAATGGAAAATGCTAAGAAATTTGAGCATATTTTTAAAAACATCCACTTGTCATATTAACTATTCTCCATAGTTTATTATGTATACAAATGTCCACTTGTCTTATTTGTCATAAATCCAGATAGAAATTGGTGTTCGTAGGATTATGTTGTTAGCATTATTAAACCATTATGCTTCCTTTTTGTGCGGCTCCAGATATGTCCCACTTTTCTCCACATAGTTGACAAATTTGAGATACAAAATTTCATAGCTCTGTATATTGTACACTTTCGTATTATAATTAACATCAACGGAACAATAAGCACCACAAAAAAATATTTTTCTGCAATCGCAGTTTTTATAAAAGGTCATAGATATATATAATTAGATAGTATTGCTAATTAAAAATTCCAATCATTAAATAAAATTTGTTGGATTGAATCCAAATGTTGGTGTTACCTAATAGAAAACACCATGAACTCGTTTCATTTAATGAAAATGTGAATGTTGGTATTATTCAATAACAAATGCCGCTAAAGTATAATTATTTTCCTTGAATCCAATGGTTGCCATTATCGTTTATAGTGTAAAACATTGCTAAAAAATAAACTTTAACACTAGTTCCTCTTGTTGAGTAAATTTTAGATTTTCAATAAGAATGAAAAGAGTTTGTATTCTCTATTGATCACATGATCTTATAAACTTTATTTTTTGTTATTTGGATAAAATTTATGTTAGAGAATGCAATAAAAAACTACCATTGTGAATCTGACTCTCACAATGAAATAAAAGCCTAGCACCACGAAGCATAATTATTTAGGACCAGAATTTTGTTGGAGGGTATTACTCTACCAAAATATAGGTTATGATGTGGTTGTGGAGGAGGAACATTAGGTGGTGGTGGACTAAAATATTTTATGTTATATGTATGTTGTATTGACTATCAGCATAAAGGCACATGACCACTTTATATGCTTAACAATATAAGTGTCTATAAAGTAAACTACAATAAATTTCTTGTCGTCCTAGTTGAGAAGTAGTCTAAGAGGAATGATGTTGTAAATAAGCAAAGGAGAAATAGTTGCCAACTAGGTTGAGATTTCAACCTTCTCTTCCATGTTCTTTCAATAAGTCTGCTAAAAATAATTAGTATTCTAGTTTGTTAGGTCCACTGACCTCTACTACCACATAAGAAATCAATGTCCCGATCATTCATTAGGTACTATGCTTCACAACACCAGTTCTATGGACAATTAATTGCACCTTCAATGTGTTGCGCTGAAGTGAAAATATTAAGGATGGTGATATTCGTAGATGGCCACCCATTGAGCAATTTATGCTTTATAGCTTTATCTGTATTTTCTTGTTGATTGAGAGAAGGTACTAATGTGGCTAGGGAACATACCTAAACTCTTATCATCTTGATTGGTAATGGGGAAGAAAGTCATGACTAATCATGTTGTTATCTTCTACAACCTTACCTATATCCATTGAATGTGTCAATAGAGTATCTATTAATTGATGCAAATTACATAAATGTCGAGTTAGATTTAGAAATTCTTAGAGAAGAATTGATTCAACAAATTCCACCTATACCATACAAAGAGAAGTGCCATATAATGTTGCATTAATGTGTACAAGTTTCTCTGAATTGAGACTAAGTCTATCGTAATGTAGTACATATTCCCATGTAGTTGGTTAAGATGAAATAACAAATTGGGACTAATGTTTTTCTTGTTTTGTGAAATCCCTCTTATTATTATATTATATATACTTCTCCTTCTTCATTTATATTATCATTTTTATACCCATATCCTGTCACCACCATGTGATAAGACCCTTGACTTACATATTTTCCCTTAATCCCAGCATCTGGAGTGGAAACCCATGTTGTTTGTCAATCTTACATAAAAATACTTAGCACTGTGCTTTTCCTGTTAACCATGAGCAATACCTTACTCGCACCACCTGTATCTTGTTTTCCATAAGCAGTGCCACCGCATATGGCCTTTGGTCCATAAGCTTTTCTAACCTAAATCCCTCTGTCATAAGAGGAGAAAAGCGGTACCCTGGGTAAAATGGGAAAAATATAAGTTTCTCAAGGATTCTAGATCATAAGCCTCATGTCCTCCCTTATCCCTATCATAGTGGGTCAGTTGAGCTCAAGATCCCCCATCATAGGATCTTAGAGGCCACCGCACCCACAAATATCTCAACCATTCCTATCAATTGAGCCTTATAAATACAAGCTCATGGCCATGGTTGAGGGGGAGAAATATAGAGGTATTATTATGTTGTTGGATTGACCACTTGGACCAAGCCATTTGAAAGCATAGAGAGAAAAGTTAGAGCTTATGGGGATGAAAGTGTTGGTTTCATGGAGATGCATGTTGACACTAAGGCTTAATTGGTTGTAAACTTCTCTATTCATCTTAATACAAAGTTGATTTCCATCCCACATTACTGTTGTTTTGATTTTGCATCTAAATGTTTTTAGATTCCTTAGTCACTAACATGGATAAGTAGACGATGTTCTGGTAGATTTGATGTGTTTGTATGTTTGATCTGAATGTAGGTACAGAGGTTCACTATCGAAGCGACATTCCAGGTGTCTACAACATCCAAAGAGGGTCTTTATCCTTTGTCATTCACTCATTTGTTCTAGATCTGAACCATTCAGACCAAAGGAACAAATTCTGTCTGCAGAAGGTGAAATATTCCTGCTTACAAATCTGGTGACCCCACTGGGGAAAAGATATATGTATCAGTTGATCTGATCTTCCTCATTTCTTCAACTCTTGTCCGAATCTAGGCTCTTTCTCCAACTCTCTTTAGTCAGATTTGCTATCTAACTCAGTGGATTTTGGTTTGAAACTTCTAGATCTGTCTAGATCTGAATTATTTCGACATTTTATGCTCTCTTTTATTCTCAATCTATTAGTTTTTACCTTGATTTGGTCTTTTTCTGACCAAATTTGTCGTCCTCCTTTTTGTTTTGGATTTATATAGGGAACCATGCTTATGCAATTGGCGAGAAGCGGTGCCACCACCTGAACCTAGTTAGCAACACGCGGTGCCACTACTTGAGTCCTATTGGTGAGAAGTGGTGCTGGTCCAGAACCGCTCTGTCAAGACCCCTACAGTGCAGTGCCTGGTAGGCATCATTCCAAGACCTTTTTTCTCTCATTTTTTGAAAAAAAATTGAGTTGATTTGCTTTCAACTCTTCACTGTCAGGCTTGTGTATTAGAATCTGATGCTTGTGGTTTGAAATTCTATGGTTAAATATTGGTTGGATTGGAAAATTCAAAAGCTAGGTTAGGCTTATTGATTGTTCATTCACTTTTGTGCTTGTTGGTTGTGATTGTGAAAGCACTTCTTGTTTTTTAAAATATTAGGGTGTTAGTAAGATCTCTTTTCATTTCTGTTATATAAACAAAACGAAAAAAAAATGATTAGCATCTTAGTTTCATTTTTTTTTTTCATAGAGAATTTATTTTTCCTCCTTTAGAAAAGAAAATTTTTGACTGAGATTAGGGTATCATTATTGAGCATTAGACGTTGGATCTCTGATTGGCCTTACAAGCTTTTAGGCTCTTTATGTTCTTCTGTCTATTATACATTTAGTACTATCTCATCAAAATAAAAATATGGTAGTTTTAAGTTAGATTTATCTATGTTTAAAAAAAAAAAAAAATAGAGTGCATATGCATGTAGAGTGCTTCTTGTTTTTCTTTTAGGAAAAGAGATTCTTCCCCTTCTTATTGCTTTCAGAAAAGAGAAATCAGCTTGGAAAGTGTTGCTTTTCTTTGATTTTGTGTTCAATATTGTTGTTTGGAAATATTTTTGGTTTTGAAACAAAAGAAAATACTCTCTTTCCCTCCCGTAGGTAGGCATACTGAATGGTAAAGTGAAATATTTGCATATGCATATTGCATGGTTTTACTTTTTCTATCAAAACTCCATGCATTCACCTAACCGTCCACTTTAAAATTAACGGTAGTTATAGGTTAAAATTTACATAGCAATTTGAGTGATAGGCTATAGACATGTTCGGGCATCATTAAGCATAGGAGCTGTCATTATTTATCTGCATTACATCTCAGTACTCGTGTGGTTCTTCCACGTACCATTGGTATATCGAACAACCTTTCATGTAACCTTGAGGTATATAGAAAGGTACTTCATGTACTCGATTGTATATCCGAAGGCCCCTTATGTAGGGTTATGCATTAGACAACACTACTACCGATTCGAGCTCCCACATACCTTGAGTATATCGGGAGACCCCTCTAGGATACCTTATCCATCTAAGAAAATCCCTTTGGCTATATTGCTTGGATCCATACACAAAAAACAACATTCAGGGAGATTACTACACACGTACCCTAGAGGTATATCGCAAGTCGCACCTTCTTAACAATCCTGGTGAGAAACCTGACTATTTGAATTCCTCCTATCATTTTAAGTGTGCTTGTTTGACCTATAGCTTGTGTAGGGAAATTTTTGGTGTGTTTTCTAGTTTTTCAGACCCTAGGTTAGATAGAAACTGTACAAACTGGCTGAACTAAGACAGTCCAGAAGATTACTGGGCTTGCGTCTCGATTTTATTCCTGGTTCAGTAGAAAATCCAATGTAAGCTATCGACCAAGGAGCTGCTACCACCTCCCAAGTGGGAGATAATGTGGGCGCAGAAAGTGGAGGACCATATTCTTCACACTTGCCTCCCTTGGTCCAACAACCTTCTCAATAAAACACCTCATTCCATTCTCCCATAGAAGGTCATGTTGATGATACTACCCGTCTGGATTATGGTCCCAATGCTCCATTTTGGGATACCTATATAGGACAGGCCATTGCCTCATTTGGCACCCATTTAAAATTTTCTAAAGAAATTTCTCCAGATGAAGAAGAATGTAGACAATACCAGGTAGCCATTCTCTGTGCACAGGATATTGAGAAGAAAATAGATGATATATTGGGCACACCACCACCACGTTCCGCAGCTGTTCCTGTGGGATATCATTCACTTTTTGATTCTATGAGACCCAGTGAACCAATTATAGATCGCACAGTGAATCCACACAACCTAGGACAAATTTCCAACCCCACCACCTCCTATGCTATGTCTATTCCTAATCCTCCCAAGTTTCCCACATCTGGGGCTCAACCTTTAATTCCCATTTCTTCATTAGCTTCTAGTGTTGGGGGGCAACCCCCAGCACGCCCTATGTTATTTGGCACCAGAATTGTACCTAGTCAAGGAAAAACCTCTAATATAGAACAATATATAGTTTATGTCCCTCCCACCCATATTAATATAACTAATCCCCCATCCAGTTCAGGTCAGTCCTTGGGGGCACAACCTATAACCATTCAATATTCTAGAGGTTATGGTTATCAAATACCTATAGGAAATATTAATTGTCCTTCTAATCCTATAGGAATACCTTATGCTAGAATTCCATACCCTAGTAATACTTTCACACCATGGGGGTAGCCTAATTGGTCTTACATGCCACCTATGGGGGGCATACCCATACATACTACGGGAGGTGCTGGAGGACTGCCTCATGGAGGTGCTGGAGGACCGCCTCATGGAGGTCCTCCCCTTGGGGGCCCTAATGGTCATGGAGGGCCTAGTGTATTTCCTCCTTATGGTCCTAATGGTCCTAGTGGTCCTGGAGGGCCTGGTGGCTTTCCCCCTAATGGCCCTGGAGGGTCTGGTGGCCCTCCTCCTAGTGGTTTCAGAGGCTCTGGAGGTTTACCTCCTAGTGGCCCTAGAGGGTCTGGTGGTCTGCCTCCTAGTGGTCCTGGGTGTCCTGGTGGTCCCAATGGTCCTAGTGGTCCTGGAGGTCCTGGTGGTCCTCCTCCTAGAGGCCCTAGTGGTCATAACGGTCATGATCCTAGAAATCAGCCCCCTACGGGTGGATTCTCCAGTAGTTATTCGTCACAACAACTTGTCTATCAGTCTACTTACGGTCATACTGGTAATTATATGCCATATCAATATTACCAGTATGTGCAACCTAATTGTTAGTTACCCTTCCTAGCAAATTTGGACTTGCCTAACTTGTCCAAGTTGATTAAGACCCCATTTGACACAATCCCTCATGGCCTCCCATTCTGGTAAAGTTACCATCGGACATCCCAAAGTTTGATGGGAAGCACGGAGACGATCCAAAAAATGATGTTTTGACATTCAATCTATGGTGTTCTTCAAACTCCCTCATGGATGATTCAGTTTGGTTACGAATCTTTCAGTGAACTTTGACAGGTACAGCCACAAAGTATTACATTGAACTTCCACAATATTCATTTGTGGATTTTTGCTCCTTGGTAACTGTGTTTCTTACACACTTTCATCTCCCTATTCATTATGAAATGGGTACTGATCTGTTAACTTCTCTATGACAGAACAACTCCACCCACATATCCAATCATATCCATGAGTGGAGAAGGCGGAAAAGGCTTATTAAGGCCCCTATTCTGGATCAGTTATTAGTTGATTGGTTTTCCAAATATTTGTTGCCTCATATTGCCCAAGATGTGGCTATTGGTGGTTTCATTACTAAAGAGCAGGCTATTAGTTGAGCCCAGTATCTAGACTTGGTCTATTCCTAGTCTGGAACTCTTTATGACTTTATTCCTCAAGGTCCTCGCCCAAGCATTGATCCCACCAAGCCACCAGCACAAGTACCCGTTGATGGGATTGTTGGTTCAATCCAGTCCTCGTCAGCAGTGAAACCTACCAAGCAAACCTGGAATGCCACCCCTACTCCTTCGACTCCTAAGGTTTCCGCCGAGATCAATTCTATTCAAAGTACTCAAACCTCAGGTAATAATAAAAAGAAGGGTAAAAATAAGAATAAAAAACACATAAACCAACAGGAGAATCCCAGACCAACCAACAATGATAACGATAAAGGGAAGAGAAAAGAAAAATATCCATGTCTCCTATGCGAAGGTGACAATTTCAGAAAAGAGTGTCCCCATCGGGATGGAATCTCCCAATTTCTGAAATCAAATCTTGCACCTGCAGTACTCACGGATCCTTTTCCCTCTCAACAACAACTGATAGACCAAATGTCTAATCAGGGAAATTCTAGTTCTTCAGAGGAAATTCATATGATTTCCTCGGATACCATTAATCTTCAAACTCGAATTCAGAATTATGACAAACCCATAGACAAAAAATAAGATCATTCTTCTTTAGGGAAAGCTCCCTCTATTGGTTCTCCTGAATCCTCGTCTACTGTTCCCCTAACCATTGAGAAGCCTACTCTCGACATGATTTGGTGTCCACCCAAGAGTACTCTTCGGAAGGCTGTATTAAACCCTAATGCCCAAGCTACTCAATTTTATAATGTAGTTGAAGATCTCACTCAGGCACCTTGTGCAATGTCTACCCTAGAAGTACTCCAAAGTTGTCCTACACAGCGCAAAAACTTGTTAACGACTCTAGGAGCTTTAAACCTGAATAATACTAATTTGAGTCATTTAAATATTGAGAACTATAAGTCTAGGCTACCTCATAAACTTTGTTTTCAGATCATTACGAAAGTAGTGGGAAAGAAGGTTTTTAGAATGGTGTCAGATGAAGGAGCTTTGACCTCGGTTTTGTCTTTGTCTTGTTGGAAATCTCTTGGCTCTCCTGAGCTTGTAACATCACCTATGACTCTCAAGGTGTTTGATGGACAAGGTTTTGAGCCCCATGGTCTCATATCAGCTCTCGTAGTTGAGCTTGGGGGAAAAACCATTTCTATTCAAGTAGAAGTGGTAGATGCCCTGTTAGATTACAACCTCCTTCTAGGAATAAATTGGTTTTATGCCATGACTGCTGTCGCTTCGATAGTATTCCAAACAGTCCAATTTGTGCATCTAGGGAGAATTGTTACTACAGACTAGCTTGATTTCTATACACCGGATGTTACTACCTCTACAGCTAATAGCATCCCCATGTTAGGCCAGTCCCCTCATCCTTACCAGTTGATTGGGGTAGGCATGTTGAAGGACTCATCCCTTATGGGGATTTTTCCATCCACTCCTCCTAACACGGATTCCGTGACAGTCCATATGATTGCCTCATTTGATTGTGAGCCTAAGGGAAAACAAGTTGTTTAGTCTACCTCATTGAGTTCGCAAGAAGAAATGTATGACACCATTCAAACCCTTTCTGATGATCACACTAATGATCTTCATCTAGTGGCATCGAATCCTTACCATTTACCTTACTAGTTAGAACCATCTCTTTTTGTTCTAGATTATCTCTCTGAGACTTTTCCTTCTGATGAGTCCATTATGGACATCATGAGTATGGATGAGCCCATTTGGGAGGATCACCATCATAGATCCATGTTCCTCCCCAACACCATTTTGGTTAACCATGATTATGCATCCCTGTTTCCCACTGATATTGTCAATGTACGCCAAAGTCCCATATTGTTGCAAGACACAAATTCTGAAGGAAACCTTTGCAACATTACTCAGACAAATCCGATTGACATATCAACCAAGCTTGGTACCATTGAGCATGTTCATGTTGGGTAGAACTACTCAGTAGATGAATTTGAAGCATACAGGGCACTTTTCAAAGAATTTCATGATATTTTTGCTTGGTCCTATGAAGATATGCTGGGGAATGACCCATCTATTGTGGTCCACGATATTAAAACCTATCCCACGACCAAGCCTATCAGGCAAAAACTAAGGAAATTCCATCCACAGAAGGCTGTAGCTATTAAAGCTGAAATTGAGAAACTTCTCAAAGCTGGGTTTATTTATCCCATACCCCTGACGGAATGGGTATCGAACGTTGTCCCTACCAATAAAAAGCAGGGCACCATTAGAGTCTATATAAATTTTAGGGATTTCAATAAATCTTTTCCCAAGTAAAACTTTCCTACTCTGCACATCGATCAGATTATCGACAACTGTGTTGGAAGTGTCATCTTCTCATTTATGGATGGCTTCTCTGGCTATAATCAAACCAAGATTTTACCCACCGATCAACACAAGATGGAATTCATTTTCTTATGGGGAACCTTTGCATATAATAAATTATCTTTTGGCTTGAAAAATGTTGGAGCCACCTTCCAGCGTGCAATGTCCTATGTGTTTCACAATATTAAACATATTGTTGAACCATACCTTGATGACCTCCCTACTCACTCACAGCGACGGGAGGACCACACTGGTCATCTTAGAGACATTTTCCTAAGATGTCATCATTATAATATATGGCTCAATCTGCATAAATGTGTTTTCTGCATTGAAATGGGAAGTTTGTTAGGATTTGTGGTCTCGAAGGATGGCATCCGAATTGACCCTTTGAAAATTGCCACCATTTTGTCTCTACCAGCCCCAACTAATCTCCTTCAACTCCAAAGTTTGTAGGGGAAGGAAAAATTTCTCCACCATTTCATGTTCAATTTTGCAGAGAAAATGCACATCTCCTCAAAAAGGACACTCTGTTCTTTTGGGATGACCAAGCCCAACATGCCTTTGATAATCTCAAACAGGCTCTAACTCATTCACCCGTGATACACCCCCCATATTATTCAAAGGACTTTCTCTTGTATGTTATTGCCTCCGCTACTACCATTGCTATGGTTTTGGTGCAGGAAAATACCAACGGTCAGGAGCACATGATTTACTATGCAAGTAAGAATCTTATGGATTCTGAAACCCGATATTCATGTGTGGAGAAGTTAGCATTGGCCATGGTCATTACTGTACAAAAATTTCGTCACTACATTTTGCTCCGCACAACCACGGTATTGGTAGACCAAAACCCTATGTATTACATCCTGACTCGTCAGGTACTCAAGGGAAAGTAATTCCGATGGATAGTCATACTACAGGAGTTTGATCTGGAATTCGCCAAAGCCACATCAAAGAAATCCTTGGTCCTTGCTGAGCTCATGTGTGATCTTCCATGTGCTGCAACAGAATCTGAGCCCAATGATTAATTTATCGATGAATTTTTGTTGCTGATCAACACTACTGATCCATGGTATGGATATTTACTTATTTATCTCCAAACACAATGATTTCAGTCGCGTTTATCCCATGACAATCACCGTTGTATCCGTCACCACGTGAAATACTACCTGATCCTAAATGATACCTTGTATATACGTGGGATTGATTCTATTCTCCGGTGATGCCTCACCCATGAGGAGGCTAAACATGTGTTGAATGATTGCCACTCCAGATCATGTGGCGGTCATTTATTTGGGATGGATATATCCCAGAAAATCCTTTGTATTAACTATTTCTGGCCTTCAGTCTTCAAAGACTGTTATGAGGCTATTAAGAAATCCCACCTTGTCAACATTTTTACCCCAAAAAGCGCACACATCCTGCTCCGCTGCACCCTGTCATTGTCATTGGCCCATTTTCCAAGTGGGGGATTGACTTTATGCATTGTAAGCCTACCTCAGTCGGGGGGCATGGTTACATCATTGTAGCCATGTACTATTTTACAAAGTGGGCTGAGGCCATGCCTACATATGCAGAAGATGGTAATACTATCGCTCTCTTCTCGTTCAATCATATCATAGCTAGATTTCGAGTCCCGCAGTCCATCATTACTGATCACAGATCACATTTCTGTAATCAAATGATGGAGGAACTGAGTTCCAAGCTAGGTTTTTTCCATGAAAACTCTACGCCATATTATCCACAAGCTAATGGTCAGGTAGAGGCCATTAACAAAGTTTTGAAAACTATACTTCATCAGATGGTTAGAGATCATAAATCCAACTGGCACCATGTTCTTTTCTCTTCTCTATGGGCTTATAGGACTTTGGTGAAAATAGCTACTGATTTCACACCATTCCAACTTTTCTATGGACTCGAAGCTGTCTTATCGATTCAATGTCAGATTCCGTCTTTACAAGTTGTCGTCGAACTTCTCCCAGACACTTTTGCAGAGGAAGAAATATTTTTGTACTTGAATAACATTGACGAGAATCAAAGAGATGATTCCATGGCTAATGAGGCACATAAGAAATGCGTCAAGGTGCAGTATGATAAATTTGTCCAACCTCGTGCCTTTAATGAGGGTGAGCTAGTTTTGACTTGCGACTAGAGATATGAAAAACTAGGGAAAGGAACGTTCGATTCCATGTGGTATGGTCCTTTCGTCATTTCTAAAGTTTTAGAGAAATGGGCCTATGAGCTCATTGATTACAATGGAATCCCTTTAGGGCAACCTCGCAATGGGTTGTACCTAAAGAGGTACTATGCCTAGGTATTTCTTGGATAGTATCTTGTATATATGTATATTGCTTGACTTTCAGTGTGCTTTTAGTATTTTCAATATGGTTTTGATTTTAGTGTTTGCATTTGTTTATACCATGTTTTGGTCATGCAGAGCAGATGGATTTCTATAGCTTTGCTGATGGTTCTTTCCGCCACACCTTGAATCTCGCCTCAGTTGCTTGGGTCCTCTATTCCTTGACTGAAGATTTGGTCAGTTCAGGAGTGGTTTGTATTGGTCCCGCTATCAATAACATCGTCGAGTTTCAAGCAGTCATAAGTCTTCTGACTGAAGCTGTCTTCCATGATGTTCATAATATGGTAGTCTTGATGGACTTACAACTCATGGTTTGTCATCTAAACCATGTTTATACACCATTAGAAATCATGTGTTTCTCCACATCTTCCAAAGGGTACGCTTGTTAGAAAGATCATTTGAAACCATCACTTATAGGCGTATCCCTAGGGAACATAACGTAGTTGCTGACTCATTAGCTAATTACATTCTATATTGGCATATTTCCCATTCATGACATTAAATCAAATATGGTTCATTTTAAATAAACAATTAAAGACACATAAAACTCATGTAAAATGCATTCACCATTTAAGACATATAAACACCAGGTAAAAGTCTATATGTGTGTGTGTGTGTGTGTGTGTGTGTGTGTGTGAACATGTTTACAAAAAATAGGTCATGATACCTCATCTGAAGCACGTAGGATTTCAGGAAAAAATCACTGTACAAAATCCTGAAGTTGTCAGCTTTTAATAGATATCTCATACACATAATGTCTAGTGATGCTCGTGGTAGCACATAACTTCCTGGGCTACTCTACATAGAATCCTACTAAATCAACCTGCTACTCCCACTGTAGGTCTCTGATACCTTAGAGGGAGGTCATCAATGGAAGCGTCAGGGATATCCAAGGTCAACCTCTCTAGGTTTTCCTCTAACTCCTCGGTGATATCATCGCCCTGTGGTACAAAGCGGGCTCCAGCTCATCTATCCAATGGGGAAGCTTCCCCAAGTCATGCTACTCCAACATATACATGAATATTTTCAGGTATCATTACTTAACATAAAAAATATAAAACATCAAAAAACATAAAAACATTTTATCCATTTTAGGTTTTCTTGCTTCTTATCGACGTCACCCCACTGTCTGCCAGGTGGGAGTGGTAGGTCAGGGTCTCCGCTGAAGTTTGTACGTATTCACGGCTGGCACCACCTATGCACCATTGAAGACAGGCGGTGGCACCGCCTGTGAGCCTTGTTTTAGGTGCGGTTCTAGCAAGGTACTACGTATCTGGCAAGGGATAAGTGTGGTGCCCATTTCCATGGTTTTAGGGCTTGCCATACAATCCCAAAACCACATCAACATAAAAAAATTAAGACTATGAAAAGGAAGAGTAAGGTTTTAACTGTTACCTAGAACTGACAGCGCTCAAATTCGACAGTGGAAACTCCCGATATCAGCAACTGAAGGTTTGACTAGGAAAGTGCTCCAAATGCTCTCCACTATGGGTAAATAGTTAAATGATTTGTTTTTTTCACTATTTACATGACTTTTATACACATCTTTGGGTCTAACAAGCTATATTTGTTTATTTAAAATCACCTTTTATTCGAAATTTATCAGTCGTAATCCCTTAATGTTAAGTTATGAGCGCATTTAACACCTTTTTTTGGGTCGATTGCAGGATAGAAGAACCATAGCCGTAAAGTTTTGGGAGTTTGTTTATGACCTTTTTGTACTACCATAAAACGGAAAAGGTCTATGAGAGTTTGTTACGAAACTTTGGTCACTCTCTTGAAACCTAGTATCAAAGGTCCGAGTCCATTCCCGATTCTTTCCATGCTCGTAAATAGTATTATGTAAACAAAAATAATGGAGTCCTATTTAAAATATTCTTAGGATCCCTAAATATAGAAATATTGTTGAGCGATATTCTCTTCTTCACACTCGTTAAAGCATTCGAAGAGTCGTCCTTCCGATGGTAGGTTATCTCCTTTTCGGTTTGGATAGACTATTTACGAAAAAGGAACACTCCAGCCAATCATGACTGGAAGAGTCCCTTAAGGTATTATTTTACACTTTTTCGGGCCTTAGTGACTAAATCATACGAAAAAGGACCCTTTTTGAGTCTTCTTTCGTAAACGTTTAGACTCTCTAAACATGAACGACCCCGAGTTTTCTTTCATTGGACTCGTTAAATTAAACATTGACAGACCCTTTTTGGGAACGAACCCCTCCTCTCTCAGGTTCGTAAAACATATGATTTTGGACTTGTCTTCAAACAAGCTATACCGAGTGTTTGTTACCCTCTTTGAACTTGTAAGACCAAAAAGAGGCACTCATCAATCATGATGGAGGAAATGGGAAGGGAATCATTTTGCAAATAAATGGAAGTAGTTTGTCGCTACTTTTGAACATGGCACTTGTCTGCATATCATTTCAGTCAATTTGGTATTCAGCTGATCTCCATGATGATCCACTTTCATGAGTCATGTCACTCCTTTGAGTCTTTCAAAAGAATGCATTGTCCACTATCGCATCATGAGTTGGTCCCGTTCATTCATGCTGCCAAGTCTTTTGTTGTGCCGCCTGATGTTCAAAGGGAAGTTGAAGAATTTTACCTCTACAGTCAAAATAGTCTCTGTGTCAGTACTTTTGAGTCATCCTTATGGTTACTACCTTCACATCATTCTAGAACTATGTTCGGAGTTTCATGTCGTTGATGTGGAACTCATCATGGCCCTCCTTCGATGAGACTATTCTCGTCAATGTCAACTCATCATTCGGGAACTAGTCTTAGAAACAAAAACTTAGTACCTTGATATATGTATGCCTTAATGACATATTCTCTTTCTCTCGACATAGGTTCACATCATTGAACTTTGATCGATAGAATCAATTGAGTGTTAGACATCAAGACATCTATTCACACTTAGTAGATTGTACTATGGTACCTTGGGAATCATTGACATCAATGGTGATCTCCCTTGCACTTGTTAACGGTTCACATCATTAACTGATAATCAAGTGGTTTCTACCATGTTCGACTTCAGATCATTGTAATCACATGGATAGAATCATACTTTGTGGAAGACGAGACAAAGACCCTGGGTATTTGTTTAAAGTGCTCATTGATTTTTCCCAGCTTGCAATGGAGTTTTGTATATCTAGCATGGATCCACATTTGTATGGCCGTGTCTATGCTCAAATTTGTGTTTATATGACATAGATCTAAATTGTATGTTTGGTAGCTATGTCCAAGTTTGAGTCCTCTATCACATGGATCTACGTTGTATTCTAGTATCCATGCTTATTTATTCCTCCCATGGATCTGCCTTGTATTGGTCTACAGCCATGAGTTGGTTACTTATGTCTATGAGTCAAAAATATTGATGTACTACAAATTCCTACTTAACTACATGCTCCGATCGAGCTGACATTTTCACCTGGAAGTGACAACTTGTTCTCTCAAATATCTCGTTTATCGTATCCCTCTAAGACTCATGCTTTGGGGGGCATCCTGTTATATCCAAATCCTGTCACCACCATGTGATAAGACCCTTGACTTACATATTTTCCCTTAATCCCAACATCTGGAGTGGAAACCCATGTTTTTTGTCAATCTTACATAAAAATACTCAGCACCGCTCTTTTCCCATTAACCATAAGTGGTACCTTGCTCGCACCGCCTGTATCTTGTTTTCCATAAGCGGTGACACCACATATGGCCTTTTTTTCATAAGCGTTTCTAAACTAAACCGCTCTGTCATAAGAGGAGAAAAGCGGCACCCTGGGTAAAATGGGGAAAAGAGAAGTTTCTCGAGGCTTTTAGATCATGATCCTTGTGTCCTCCATTATCCCTATCATAGTGGGTTAGTTGAGCTCAAGATCCCCCATCATAGGATCTTAGAGGACACCTCACCCACAAATCTCTCAACCATTCCGATCAATTGAGCCTTATAAATACAAGCTCATGTCCATGGTTTAGGGAGAGAACTGTAGAGGTATTGTTATGTTGTTGGATTAGCCACTTGGCCCAAGCCATTTGAGAGCATAGAGAGAAAAGTTGGATCTTATGGGGATGAAAGTGTTGGTTTCATGGAGATGCATGTCGACACTAAGGCTTAATTGGTTGTAAACTTCTCCATTCACCTTAATGCAAAGCTTATTTCTGTCCCACGTTACTATTTTTTTTATTTCGCATGTAAATGTTGTTAGATTCCTTAGTCACTAACATGGATAAGTAGACGATGTTCTAGTAGATTTTATGTGTTTGTATGTTTGATATGATTGCAGGTACATAGGTTCACTATCGAAGAGACATTCGAGGTGTCTACAACATCTAGGGAGGGTCTTCATCCTTTATCGTTCACTCATTTGTTTTGGATCTGAACCATTCAGTCCAGAGGAACAGCTTCTGTCTGCAGAAGGTGAAATATTCTTGCTTACAATCATCCAACAATTAATGCACATAAATCAAATAGAAAAGACTATGGATAAACTATTCAATTAAATAAAATTATTTTATTACTTATATGTGTGATTGGATATGAAACTTTCAAACTCCACTGCCTTTTTTTTGGACTTTCCTAACTTGATAACTACTATTAAAATGATAAGAGCCAGTTTCATTAATGACAATTCTAACATAATTTCCCCACCTCAATTATAAGAACGCCCGAAGTGATAAATGTTTCAAACATTAATCGCTTTAACGATGGATGCTTGCTAGTTGGATATGATTACCGGGGTGATTTGTATTACCTTCATGGTGGTGTTGGTTTCAATATCATCATGTACCTAGACTCTATACACCTATTTAATAACACAACATCGGGTGGCTAGAACAGTAATTACTCTTTAACCACCTTTGTAGGGGTGGTTTTCAAGAAATCTCATAAGTAGAATAAATCATTCGGATAATCATATTATTCCTAATCAAGATCGATAAGAAGTGTGTCACTCAAGAGGATTCTAAGAGTTTATAGAGGCCATCTCTGCATGCTTGACCAGTATTTCTTCCACCAATAATTTATCCTACTATATTACACAACTTGGACAAAGTATTGCTTCTTTATAACCAAGAAAATTAACTAAGCACATTAAAAGAACAACTCTACTACTACCTTTCCTTTTCTTTCTGATCAGATCCATACTGTCGCTACTCCCTTTTATAGATAGTTGTTATTCTTTCCTTCAATCCTCTCTCTTCTCCAGAGTGGGTTTCCCCACAACATCTGTATTCTCTTATGTGCCTTTGCTTTGATTTATTGCTGCCAGGCTTAGATTATTCACTGCTTATTGTTTTTCTGCTGCTAGTTCTTGATTCCCATACTATTCTCTATTTCCGTATCTACCTTTTTCCTTTCATTAGGTTTTTAATTGGCCCCTACCATCCCATCCATGTAATCCAACAATTGTAAAGTAAGGGAAGCTACTAGGTCCTCCATTGAATCAACTCATCCATCAATTTCTATGAATTTATAGCTTTCGTTCCTAAATCCATCCCATAGTTCACCATGCACATGAATCAATCCATAAAGCAAACATCAATGGACATGGTGCAAGCACATCTGCATCATTCACACCGGTACGTCACCTTTCATCACCTTGCCCAGATATTTTAAATACGGAACCAGTTCTTGCAGAAGCAAGGATAGGAGCACCAATAGAAACAAAGAAAGAAGCATGTAACATCCATATTCCATAGACAACAATGTGTTCAAATACCTTAAAACTAAGGGCTAAGGAGTCAATTGCATAAGGAAGGGACTTGTTGCCTTTAGAAGTTGTCCTTATTTATATAAACATTTTACATTTAGTAAAATTTTGGTGATGCTTGTTTTTTCTTTTGGAGTTCATTCTTTATTTTTCTTTGCATTGCACATTGATTTTTGGAGTTCAATATTTATTTTTCTTTGCATTGCACATTGATTGTTTCATGCACACCTCTATGCTCTCATATGGTATCAAAGCATTGAAATATATTGCATGCCCATCATGTGAGCTTAGTTTTATAAAGAAAGGAACATGTAAAGGGCATGTAGGATTGTTGCTGAAATTCTATTGTTGGTCAGAGTTGTGAGATAGTGTTGATGGGCATGCATGAAGCAATATGTCTCTTGTGGGCTAAGAACACTGCTAGGGTTCCATGAAGGGAAGGAGACACCATTTGGGAAAAAGAGAACCCTGTCCGTGGTTGAATGTATGCTCCTGTGGATGGATAAGTTTTTAACTTACACCATCTGAGGTTGTATGTGACTTGAGTGGAGAGGATGATTTATGCACTTGAATATCTCCCGCTCTTTAGTGTTTATTATGTAATATTCTATGAATAATTTGTGGCATATAACTGATAGCATGAAGTGACTTCTAATTGTTTGAGTCTATGTATGCAAGAAACAACATAGAAGAGTTGGTGAAGTAGTAGGAAGGGTTCCTATGCATTATAAACTATTCTAGAAACAATTTTTTTTTGGTGACGTCTATTGTGCAAGGATGTATGCATAAGGGTTTCCATCGAATTTTCAAAAAGAAGAGAGCATCATATAGAATCCTTGGCGTGTCATAAGTTGGAAGAATTGTAGAATTTAAAAATAGAGGTTTAATGTTGGTTGTAATACACAACATTTGTTAAAAAAAAATATTAACATTGAAACTGGGAGTGAGAGGTATGTGCAATTGTTTTGGTAAGAAAGAATATCAGTTTATCAATGAATCTAGAAAAATTGCTTAATTAACCATGAAAACCAAGTCTTGTACAAAGCTTTGTCTTTAGCATATTTTGATCCCATGTCAATATTGCTTGAAGTAGTTTTGCTCAACCACAAATTCCCATGCTCATTAGGAAATATGATTATGACTTTTGGGCTATAAAAATGAGAACCTTGCTTCATTCTCAAGGTATCTAGATTTTTGTAGCTGATAGGTATTTTGACCATGCCAATAGAACAATAGAAATGGCGTTGACCATTGTAGATAAAGATAATTGGAGAAAAATAGAAGAAGGATGTGAAATACATTTGTATATCTAGTAGGTAGTCTAACCTGTAATTTTGCAAAAAATCCCATAGCGCAAACCTATAAGGAAACTTGGGAAATTCTAGAAACTATTTATCTATTAGGGAATAAATAGCGTAAAAACTATTAAATTGTGTAGTTGAAGAAGAGATTTTGAGAGTTTAATAATGAAATAATCATACACACTTGAATATTTTATGGGTCATGTAAATAATGTAGTAATTCAACTGAGGTTGCAAGGTAGAGACATCCTTGATAATAAAAAAAATTGTACAAAAGGTGCTGAGGAGTATGCCAAAAATGTTTGAATCTATGGTGGCATTCATAGAGGAAGATAATGACCCAACTCAATTGTCACTTGAGGAATTTTCAAGTTCACTAGCGTCCCATGAGTCAAGCATGTTCCAGTATGACGGTAACACATTAGAAAATACATTTAAATCACATGTTTCTATGTCAAATAACAAATGTAGAAGAAAGACAAGACACACAGGAAAGAGGTAACATATTTTTTAACTGCATGAGCTTGCAAGTTTCTCAATGCATGGTATTCCTATCACCATATTCACTCTTTTGAATAGATTTAATCCACCAAAATACAAATGACCATTCTTAACCAAAACCAAGACTTGTATATACTTTTAGTTGCATTTGTGCATTAAGACCAACCATTGAAGAAAACGTTGCAGCCATATCTTACTATTATGATGACTCCTCCGAAGATGATTATGAGCAATATGAAGAAGAATGTGGATGGTATGAGGAAGATTTTCCATCTTTCAACAATTATTACAATTTCATAAGGGACAAGGGTTATTATTATGACCTTGTGTATCTTTAACATGTATGTGCCAAACCACCACGAGCTACTCCTATGAATGAATTAGAAAGCTTGAGAGAAACATGTAAAACTTTTCCCCAACAATATCAATCATATCTTGCTTTGATGGGAGAGACACATAACACCATTATTTTTGAAGAATTTGTTGATTGGGTGTTTCAATACAGGCCTAATATTGCAGATGTGAACTCATTAAGGAAAAATAAGCCATCCACCAGTTTGGAGGAGCGTGAAAGGAGTAAAAATCAGTCTACTTGTGAAAAGAGCAGAGATATGTCCTTCTCTGTAAATGAGGAAAGTATAAACACGTTTTTGGACCACATGGTGCGGGTGTGAAATTAATTTCATCCTAAAGAAGATGGAAAGAGCTTAGATACATCATTAAAGGAAGAAGCAAAGACTCATGAAGTGGAGAATAAATCACCTCAAGGTGATTGTAGAGAAGAAGATGAATATGGAAGTGAAGATAAGAATGATATCCTTATTGATGGGGGTTGTGCAAATCAAATATCCCGATGGATCCTTGAAATGTGAAGGAGTAACTACCGATCCTAGAGATCATATTTGAGAATTTTTTTTAAAGACAAAATTCTCATAAGCATGAATATGAAGACCTTGTATCGGATAAACAAGAACTAATATTGTCTTCCCCATCACCACTTCAGCTTCAAGAAGTTGATCAAATCAAGAAGAAAGAACAAGATGAGGATTTCTCTCATAAACCATACTTCATTGAAGGGTTTTTGAATATGAGTGAAGGAATATACATGAATCCCTTAGCATACTCCATGACACTAAACCATTGGTTTCAAATTATTGTTGGAAATATTCTTCATTGGAGGAGTCATCCTTCCTTGAAGACATGGAGAAGATTCAAAGAGCAATGTGCAACATCGAAGGTAATTTCATGTATTTTATTTTTTATAGAAACAATTTGGTTGAGATTAATGAATGGTTACATGAAGCATACTTGAATAATAATGAGGATTTTCATAATCTAAAAGTTTAAAATAAGAAACTTCTTTATAGGTTGCAAGATACTTCATGTTCTTCCTCCTATGTTTTAGATTGTCATAAGGGGAATTGCTTGGAGGATTCTCATGACATGATGGATTAGGAGGAAAATGGAAAATTGAAAGTTATTGATGTGTTTGAATGTGATCTTGATGAGATCCAATCACTTGTTGAGGTAGAAGAGGAACTTGATCTTCCTCTTAATAATGGTTACACCTTTTGGAAGAAGCGCATGATTCCACTACCTTGGAACCAAAATATGAGGAAAGTCTCACACTTTGGAGGGATATGCATAATAATACCCCTATGGAGCCTTAACAGGGTGGAAATTTTTCACTTTATGATCATTTGGGAGAGTTGGTTCTTTCTCCTAGATCCTACACTTCCATATTTTTCAGCGTTCATCCTAATGAAGTATGGGTGAAAGGTTTATTTTTTAGGGTGCCACACAAGGGGTGTGAGATTCCTATCTCTCCTTTTGATGATGAAATGACTAGAGAACCATATTCTTTACATTTTCAGAAAAATACTTTGTTACATTATGATGATACACATCTACATGGGTGCACATATGATGTTCACTTGAGTCACTTGAAGACTCAAATGATTTTCCTTGCTCCTTTCTTAGTACATTTAATGTTGGAGGAACTTCATCCAACACTTGGGTGAAGAGGTATATGATTGAAGCACATTATTATTGGAAGTAACATCCTTTGTTATTTCTTGATGATATACATATTCATGGGTGTATTGATGAGACTTCTTACAGCAACTTGAAGTCTTCCTATTTCATTGGCTCCTGATTTGGTTTAGATTTTGGTGGAGTTTCTTCATTCACTTCTTGGATGAAAAAACACATAGTTGATTATTTTGATGCATATTACATTATTTTGGAGTATCATTATAGAACATGGGATCCTCGCCTATGGAATTGGGGAATATTTGATATAATACCTGATGCATGTGTGTATGGGCCACATGATGATCTACTTACTTGGATGTACAAGAAATTTCATGATTATTTCATGAGGTACCTTATTAATGTACATTTGTATGATTTTGTTATGTACTTTTATGATATATATTTTGTACTCATTATGTTTGTAAGGGTGCAATACAAGCAATGGGATCCTGGTATTGCTTGGTTTCAATTTTGGGGGAAACAAACAGTATGGGAGATTGAGTCACCACTTGAGAAGGTGATTGTAATAAGAGTAATGTAGCAACAACCATGGTGGCTCCTCTCTGAAATTTTCTTAAGATATTAAAAGAATAAAATTTTGGTAACTCAGTACCAACTTCAAATAAGTATACATGAGAAAAATGCGGGTTGAAAGTTTAGAAAAGGTTTCCAAAATATGGAGGTAAAGATTATTTGTGAAAATTTGTTTTTATGGAATTAATTAATATTTGGTGTTTAGTGGTGATTTCACAGGAGATTTCAATATGCAAAATCCACATCTCTTTACTTTTGGACACAAAAAACTGTAGCACATGAGTTCCACTACTGAAATTGCGGCTAAAGAAAATTAAGGACTACTAGAACCATAAGATAGCACTTGGTGCAATGGAAGGAGTTACCAAGTTAGGATGCCACTTGAGAAGATGAAATTTTTTTTGTAGCATACAAACTTGAAATTGCTTAAGGACAAGCAATATTGGGCGAGGAGGATTTTCATGTCCCCATCCAAATAAGACTTCTTGCAAATAATGTTTCACCAACCTGCTAGTTCCCTAGGTTGAGGTGAGGACATAAATTTTGTAAAAGGGGTGATGTAGGAAGAAAAAGGACCTTAGTTTACCATATGCACATTAAAATGGGTCACATAAATAATAAATTTTAAGAAAATAATGTGAAATTGGTTCATGGAGAAAATTGGAAGCTTGTGTATTCTTTTCTTTTCTAGACTCCCCCACACACTTGGCATGACCTTTATACAAATTCAAACCCAAGGAAAATGCAACATTTTTGGAGGGTGATGTGGTGTCACATATCCTAGCATGAGATGAGGAATTAAAATTAGGAGATGAGAGTAACTCCCATGGAATATGAAGAGACTAAGAAGACAATGTGTGACACTTGGAAGGAGATTGCATGCACTCTATGACAATAAATGAAGAAATTCAGACATGATTGCAAACCTATGACAAATATTACTTGACAAGGATAAAAATAGCCACTAAGAGGGTGTGTTTGGGAGTTAGTGGAAGCCATTCAAACTGGGGAAAGAATTGGAGATTGAATAAGAAGAAAAATGGCATAGGAGTTACTAAACCACTAAGATGAGTTCAAGGAAGCATATGGAGGGAAATTCAACCTTAGTAGGCCTAATGAAGTTAATAAAATGATGTAATGATGAAGAAGAACATATTTTTATCATTTCTTAGTTGTCTTTTATAATTTTTGACAAATTTTTCTTTACCATTGCATGATGAATGTTTTCTCTTTCTGCTTGATTCCTTTTCAAGTTGGTTGAGGGTTAGGCCATTCATACCTCTCAATGGAGATTATTGATGGTGTTTATTTGTTGGGAAATAAATTTAGAAAAAGTATTTAGAAAGTTGCAAAAGTATTTGGAAAGTTTATAAGCATCCATAATATGCTCTAGGATGTACTAATACCCATCAATCCCTTGCATAGATAATCTGAATTCGTTTGGGTGCATTTGGATCAACTTGGGTTTCACTAGTCCAAAGCTAGAAATTGGCGAAAATTGTGCAAACCTGAATAACATGTCAAAATGAGTTTTTTGATTCGAGAATTGAGTCGATGAGGTGTTTTAGGATGTTTTAGATCCCATATGTTCATTCCATAATAAATTTGGAAAGGTTCGATGGTGTATAAATTTGGAAAGGTTCAATGGTGTTCATTCCATAATAAACATACAAACGACATCTTCTACTATACTCACAGCTCCTTCCAATATTTTAGTAGCTGATTGACCTAATTTGATGAGTATATCTGTGACAAGACAAAGTCCCTTTTCAAGAGATTCACAATTATGTTTCCCCTCTACTTTGGCTTCAATGAGTTGTCCCTCGCAAAGACCTTCCGTATCTTCTAATCTATCAATTTCTCTAGCGATGCACATAATTACAGCATTAACGAGTGCTTGTAAAAGAATTGGAATATCCAAATCTGAGTATGTGATCTGGGTTCTCCTCAAAATAGAAATGTCATGATTCAAGTCTTCACTGTTGATATCGTTTGCATTCCTCTCATCAAAAAAATTTAGTGTAAGAATGATAGAACCGATAGTGTCTAAATAAAATCCATAATGAAATTCTCCAATTATTTGCCGAACTTGCTCATTCAGCTCATCAAAAACCTTACAAAATAATTTCAACACAAGGGATTCGAATTTCATATAACTTGTTGCATGGAGAGAAACATGATATATCATTAAGGCATACCCCATGGTGAAGGTAAATTTATTTCCTTCTTTTATATTATCTATGTCCACTGGTTTCAGATCTATGACATCAATCGTCCTAGTGATTTCTTTATAGGTATCCCTTGCAGCTTCTTTAATGTCCATTTCTACTGATGGGATATTCATAAGGATTGTTGTTTCATGGTTGAGTTCATTCAAATATTTGAAGCCATCTAAATATTTTAAAGTTTCGATGTTCCTACTATGAAACTGACAGTACACGCGTAATAGATTAATCTTCTTCCACAGTTGTACACTGTTCTTTGGTCGTCAATATTTATAACAAATATTTATGTAATATTTTCAAATATTGCTTGATTTACACCTCTTCTAAAACTTTTTCATATTCCTCAATTACATCTAACTCTGCACAATCAGACGCAGAAAAGTGATGGAGTTTAATGTATTCTTCCATTTCCCGCCTCAATACGGTTTGGGGAATAGCAATTTTAGCATTGAACCATTGTCTCGTATACGAGTTTTGTGATTCACACTTGGTTTCCCAAATCATATCTAAAGTTCTTCTGTCATAGAGACTATGGGTGGGATCTTGGTTGACCGGAAATCGAACAGGATCGTAAGCAAACTCATAGGTAACGATGTCCAAATATCTCTCTGGAACCACCATTTCACTCTTGATTTCCATTTCCATTTTGTGGTAACAACTGAATGCAAAACACAACCAATGAAAGTAAAAGTTAGAAATTTCAATCACACAGTAAACCTTTCCTCTGTCAAATCGTTAACCGCAAAACCAGATCGATCACTATATGCATAATACAAGCTAAAAATTTGTTATATTCAAACGATATTTGAGTTTGTATATATAATAATAATGAGACTCGAACAGTCACTAAGTCACAAGTGTCGGTTGAGGGATCTTTGATGACACACGCATTTACGTCAGGGATGTAGGATCAACACACATTTTCTTTCAATTACATTTGATGGGGATGTAGCATCAAAATGTTTGCTTTAAAATAAAGTTTATTTAAATAAATGTTGTTTTCCCATATCACTACATAATGATGGAATCTTAGTAATTGAATAATAAGGTAAGTAAGCCATTAAGTGGTTAGTAGTATACAATATTAAAAGACGAATATATATATATATATATGACTATGTTCCTATTGTACTTTCTAAGGTATATACAAACTATTAATTTTCAAAATGGTTAAGCAACCATTTTGCATTCGGTATGAATACATTAAATTTTATTTAATTAAATTAATGAAACTAATGTTTAAAAAATAATATTTAGTAGGTACATTTTAACATAAAATTTCTGAAAAGTGGTAATTTTTATTGTTTTGAGACAACATACCTTGAGGAGAGTGGAGCGAATTGACAAGGGTTTGTCTGTGTTCGCGAACTAAGGCTGGCCACACAAGTCAGCACGAGGGAGGTGAGATGAGGGGACTGCAAATCCCCTGGGTTTGAGCCGATGGAAGGTCTGGACCCACGAGGCCTGGGGCCTGAGGGTGGGGAAATGTGGAATGAAAACAAAAAGAAGGATGGAGAAGGGATGAAAAGAAAGTCTGGTGCGGGAGGATGTTTGTCGAAGACCCAGTCTATTTCGACCATCCAAATAAGATCCAAGGCGATAAGAGGAAATATTGAGTTATGGAAGGAGACAACCCTCATTGGGAAATTTGTGGGGATCTGGCCTAAGGAGAGGGATCTGGTCCGATGGATTAAGACAGTTTAGAACCCTAAATGACACTATGATTTACAACTAGAGTCTAAAGGTTTCTTCACAATCATCTTTCTCAATCAAGAAGACAAGGATAGAATCCTAGAGGGAGGCCCATATTTATTTTTTTCGGCTGGGTTATATCTTAGACCCTGGAAAGAACGAGTCAATCCAGAAACTAAAGATTTGATAGTTGCCCTAGTTTGGATCCGTCTTTTCTCATCACCCAACGAGTATTGGGATATGGATACCCTGAAGGGTATTCGTAATACCCTAGGAAAAATTGTGAAGGTGGTTGAGCGAACCAAAGCCCAATGATACACACCTATTGCTTGTATTTGTGTCTTTCTGGATCTATCAAAGGAATTCCTAGAAGCGATCAGCCTAAACTGGGAGGATGAGGAATGGATTCAACCCATAGACTATGAACAATTGCCTTTTCATTTTCGACACTGTCATGAATATGGTCACCTAGGGAGGGATTTCTCAAAGATGGCCAGGAAATCGACCAACCCTAATCAGCGGCAGGGTGGCGAGATCGATAGAGAGGGATTCACTTAGGTATATAATAGAAGAAGAGGCAAAGGAGGAGGCCCCTCTAATAAAAGGAAATACCTTGTGGTTAAAGACCCCAGCACCAACAATCCCTTTGATATTCTGGGAAAGGGGGGACGTAAAGGAGGAACCTCTGAGGATAAGGGAGATAGGGGAAACTAACCGAAAAAATCAAGGAGATAGAGAAGGAAGAGGAGCACCAAACTCCGATGGAAGGAACTAAGGAGGACGAAGATGAAGAAATGGAGTTGGGAGAGTTGGATCTGGATGTAATTGAAGCGGAATGCAGGAAGAAGGGAAATGGTTATGTCTCCAGAAGGAAATTAGAGCTTCTCCAAGAGGCCATTCTCAGAACATGAGTACACCAAAACCTGGGGATTGAGCCAGACCCACAAAAATGCAGCAAGCAGAAATCCCAAGAAGAAGAAATGCAAAGGGGAATGAAAACAAACAAGCAGCGCATAGCGAAGGTAGGTGTTAAACTCATCGAATCAGGCCAGTACCTGACAATCAGGGTGGCCTTTTCTGAGGTTAATAAATTTTGTCAATGAAGATAATATCTTGGAATATAAGGGGGTGTAATCATCCCAGAATGTGGAAGACTGTAACTAGGAAGATTAAGCAAGAGAAACTAGATATTCTTTTCCTTCAAGAAACTAAGTGCAATTCTTAAATAATGGAAAAAATTAGGGAGCAGATCTGGAAGGGTAGTAGATCCATGGCTCTTGATGCTGCTAGAATGGCCGGTGGGATTGTGATCCTATGGAAACCAAACATTGTGTATAGCATGGATTGGCGAGATAACCTATTCACGCTAATTGCAGAGTTCCAACTGCTGAAGTTAGGAACTAAAGGATCCCTAATGAATATCTATGGCCCTAGTGCCTTTCCTCATAAACGAACTTTCTTGGATTTATTAGGATGGGTCAAGGGTATAACAGAGATAGGGAATTGGGTAATAGAAGGGGACTTTAATATTATCGCCAGTCTAGGGCAGAAGAAAGGGGGCAGACGATCCCTGGACAAGTATCAGGAGGCTTTCTACAATTTCTTGACCCAAATCCCTGTGATAGATATGGAGACTAGGAATGGTTGGTTCACCTGGAATAACAAACATGGAGGTGAACACCTGGTTTCCTAATGACTTGATAGATTCATGGTCTCTAAAAGCATTGTACAAGGTACGAGGGAAATAAGGGATGACATTCTCCTTGTAGCCAGCTCAGATCATTGGCTTATCTATCTCAACTGGGATTGGTCGAACGCTACCCTGAGCAAACCATTTAGATTTAAGCAATTATGGTTTTATCATAAGGACTTTAAGGAGTTGGTCACCTAGTGGTGATAGGAAATGGTCCCCCCCATGGGTATAGTCACATGTATTGTTTCCAACAGAAAATCAGAGCTCTTAAGGCCAAAATTCACACATGGAAGAGGAAAGATTTTGGAAATATCTTTGAGGACAAAAAAAGGTTGATAACCTAAATTAACTTATCAATAAGAAGGGGATGGATGACGGGTGGGATGAGAAAATGAAGCTCAAGGAGAAGGATCTTTTATGTCATCTAGCGGCCAGGGAAAGGTAGGAGGGGGTTTTCTGGTAACACAAGTATAGGGTTAAATGGCTTCAGGAGGGGAAAATGAATACTAAATTCTTCCACAACTTGGTCCTCCAGAATAGAAATAGCTCAAGAATACACAATCTCAAGAAGTCAAATGGAAGTAGGGTGGAGACTTGAAGGGAAATAGAGGAGGAGCGTACCCTGCACTTCTCTGAAATCCTCAATGAGGATGGAGGCGATAGAAGGAGAGAACAATGAAATGCTCCTTAAGCCAGTTGCTATGCAGGAGGTTGAGGAAGTTATCCACCAAATGGCTCTTGGGGAATCCCCTAGGTTGGATGGCTTCACCTCAAATTTCTTCCACCATTTTTTGGATTTGGTCAAGGAGGAGGTCTGGGAGATTGTTGAAGAATCCAGGAGTAAGAGAGAAGTCCTCAAAGCTTTCAATGCAACTCTTCTCACTCTAATCCCTCAAGAGGTAGGTGCATATAGCCGTGATAAATTTAGACCCATAGCCTTGTGCAATGTTATTTACAAGATTAATTCTAAGGTAATAGCAAACTGTCTGAAATCACTCCTCCCTAGCCTTATCAGCCCTAAACAGTCAGGGTTTGTGGAAGGAAGGAATATTTTGGATGGAGTCATCCTTGTCCATGAGGTGCTTCATTCCCTAAAAAGTACCAGATGACCAGGCATGATGATAAAACCTGATATTGTGAAGGCCTATGACAAACTAAGATGGTATTACATGGACAAGATGCTTGAGGCCTTTTCCTTCATTCCTCAATGGGTGGAGTGGGTTATGGGCTTGGTAACAACTCCTTTCTTCAATATCATACTGAACAGATCCCCAACTAAAGTGTTCCAACCCTCCCGAGGCATCAGACAAGGGGACCCTCTGTATCCTTTTCTCTTCATTCTGATGGCAGAAGGTTTGAGTCACCTTATTCAGTCTCAAGCAAGGAATGGGGAGTTATGGGGGCTCAAGGTCCATGATGGAATGGACCCCTAGACACACCAGCAGTTTGTAGATGACACCATGCTCATGGGGCACCCTTCATTCCAAGAAGCTCAAAGCTTAAAAAAGAGTCTAAACCTCTTTGCTAAGGCTTCAGGCTTGGCAATCAATCCCAATAAATATCAAGTCTTTTTTATGAATACTACACCAAATGTATAGAGGGATATTGTTAGGATGTTGGGTTTCTCTCTAGGGGTGATTCCTTCAAAATACTTGGGAGCACCCCTTGGGGTAGGGGAGTTGAAAAGGGTCTCATGGTAGGAACTCCTTGACAGAATGAAACAATGGCTCTCTAGTTGGGTCCTTCGACCTTTATACCTCCCTAGTAGGTTGGTTCTGGTAAAAGCAATTCTTTAGGAAATGCCAATCTATCTCTTCTCAATCATATCGACTCCTAAGTCTTTTCGTCATGCAATAATAACTCTACAAAGAAATTTCCTTTGGGGTGGTAGGGAGGCGAAAGACAAATTTTCCATGGTACGCTGGGAAGGCATCTCCCAACCCAAGGAGCAGGGAGGGTTGGGGCTTAGGGACCCTGAGGTTGCGGCTAAAGTACAAGGTACAAAATTGTGGTGGAGGTGGTCCAATTACTTGGTCAAAACTTGGGACAAGTTATGGCACATCAAGTATGCCAGAGATAATCCCAAGGATCAACTGGCCCGACTCAATGATGACCAACTTGGCTCTCCCATTTGGCGGAAAGTTGTGGGTGGGCGAAGGTTGGTGCATAAACATTATTTATAGGAAATAAGGAATGGGGAGAGTGCTAAATTCTTGGAGGATTCATCGAATCATCTTTCCAAGTTGGGATCTGTTCCAAGATGGATACCTTTGCATGAAAGAGGAATTGAGGAAGGAAGGGTTAAGGTAAACCATTATTTGGGAGATCAAGGACTGGAGGGTCAGCGACAGTGGAATTATCAGGTAGGGATTAATATCACCAATGATGATTAACTAAGGTATTTAAAGGAGGAACTTTATCATCGATTAATCTGGGTTAGGGGCAGCAGATATTTTACGGTGGGGTTATTCTGAGAAGGGATCATTCAGCATAAAGGAAGCTTACAACATTAGGGTAAGCATTAATAAGGAGGAAGATGGATTCTAGAAGATGATCTAGGATACTAACTCATGGCCAAAGGTGGCTATGTTCTCTTGGCTAGTATCCAAAGGTCAAATCCTCACAGGGGAAAACCTTCAGAAATGGGCACTCTAGGGCCCTTCTTAGTGCCCCCTCTGTCTCTAAGAAGAGGAAAGCATAGGTCACTTTTTGTATAGTTTCACCTTTGTTTCATCCATCTGAGACAAAGGGGATTTGAGATTTAGAAGAAGTGATCAAAGGAGAGGGCATTCGACTCAAACTCTGAAGGACTGACACCATAAGGCCTTTAAAAATCGGATCATTCGCGCCATGTGGGAGGCTTTTCCAGGAATGGAAATGTGGTGCATATGGAAGGACCAGAATGGAAGAATATTCTGGGATAGAAGGCATAATGTTAATGATGTTTGGAAGACTCTGCAAGAAAACCTTTTGTCCATGATTCACAACAAGTAATGGAGTGATGAGGATAAGATCATCCCAAGGGAGGAAAGCTATGTTGCTGCAATATGTGGTTTAGATAGATCCTGGATGGATGGTCTTAGGTGCAAAGAAACAATATGCAATTCTTATAGTCTGTGTTCTTGGTCTCCACCCTCGCCCCAAGTCTTCAAGATCAATTTTGATGGGTCCTCTAGGGGAAACCTGAGGCCACAAGACTATGGAGGAGCTTGCAGGGACTCTAATGGCAGGATTCGCTCGGTGTATCTGGGAGCTATTGGAACTGACAGCAATAACTTTGTTGAATTGGAGGATCTGATCTGGGGTTTCGAATGCCTGGTCGATGGAGGTTGGCTACCTGCGATCATTGAAGGAGACACTAACATCCTGATTCATATGGCCATGGAATTGGAAAATGGGAAGACAAGTGAGAAGATACCATCTAGCCGGTGCTTGGCTAGCCTTATAGACACCCTCTAGCACATGGTTGGAGAAAACTCGGTGGTTTCCTTCTGCCACATCCGTCATGAAGCCAACAAGGTGGCTAACTCGATGGAAAATGCTGGCGTGGATGGTGGGAGAGGGAATCAGAGGGGTACTCTAGATGATTTCCACTATGAAACATGGACCCAGTAATGCTGAAAGATGGTCGTGCGTGTCTATGAGGTTAGACCACATGTGGAACATGTAGAGGATGAAAATTATGGTGATGATAGAGGGAAAGAGTAGGCCCAGGAAATCCCTGTGTCATGAGAGGTGGGATCACGTGGTTAAATTCCCATGGTGGGTTAGTCCAGGCTAGGGATGTCGTGTCTGGATACGGTCTTAAGCGTGATAGGGTGGGCGAGGAAGGAAGGGATCAGCAAAGAGATTTGGCCTTTAATTCCGAAAGGATGGTTGTTACTGTACTCGGTACAAAGGGTGTTGGGAGCATGATTAGGGTGATGTATGCAGGGAACAAGTTAGTTTTGGAAATGCTAGATTCCCTCTCCATTTATCTGGGGCAGGATCCACCACCTTCCATTTTTTTCAATAAGGAGTCGTAATCCTATTTGATTTGGAGATGTGTTCTATGCCTACTAAGTGGCAAGCCCATAGGACAGGGGTACTTCTTCTTGTTTTATGTGGAGGAATTCTTGGTGGATTTGAGATCATGGCTCCCAAGTGCTCCCTGAGAAGTGAGGTGGGGTTGGGAGAGGCCTCCGGTGTCCCAGACAGGAAGGGAATGGGGGTCACAAGTAAGAAGGAGGAGAGACGCCAAGCCTCGAGGGCCCAAGAGGCTGCAGAGTTTTGCAAAGAAAATGTACCTCTGGCCATACACCTAGAAATTGATAAGGTAGTCAGGGATCTGTGGGAGGAGGTCAAGATGATTCCCATAGAGGATCTTTGCAATGAGGTAGCAGACTAGGTGGTTGACCCAAGAAACATGGCAGGCTGAGCATCGGTGTATGATTTCCTGTTGATGGTGTATTGGGTCTTCATCCAATTGGTTGGAAATTCCTCAATTTCCATGGAAGCAAAGCGAGAAGGTAATGAGGAACCTGCTAGATCTTGGAAGGAACATAACGGCGAGTGTCACATGATGCACTAGAAAATAGATGCTATGGAATCCCATTTGGGCATTCTTTTCTACCGGGTGAATGAGATGCAGGAGGATCTTGCAAGGCCCCATGAGAGGGGGATTTCTCTTGATAAGGAGCACCATGTCAAGTCGGTGGGAACTTCTTCTGGGCTTGGCCAGCAAGGAAAGCCACCCGCTACGTCCACTTCGGTGTGCCCCAGTCGGGGACAATATGTCAAGAATTGGGTCTGATCTATGTTTTCTAATGTGTTGTGTTTGCCATTTTCTTTCTCGATTGTGGGTTGTAAGAGGAATCTCGTTCTAGTTGGCCTTTACTTGTAATCAGGGGGGTCTAGTAGATGCGACCTTATGCTTTTTTTTAGGGGTTTGGGGAACCTACCTGTCCATGTAGTAAGGATGTATCTGACAAGAGCTAAGGTTTTTTGTGAAGCTCTATCAGTATGATTGTCATAGAGATATATTTGTTGTGTAATTAATCTCTTTTGATGTATTACAATGTTTTATTTACAATACAAAAACTTAAAATTTCTGAAAATTAATAATGTTAAAAGAATTTACAAGATTAATGCACATAATGATTTGTATCTATGCATGTACTCAAAGCATTGAGAAGATTATATTAAATGACATAATTAACTTCACCTACTGCCATAAGTTATGGATAACATTTTAAGACTGTCACCTAATTACTTGTAATGTACTTAAACTCTATGGATGCATGTCATTATTTTATAAGATCTATAACAAACAAATTTATTTTGTTCACATAAATAAGATATTATTTTAGTTTTTGTATAGAAGAATATGAAGAATGCATAACACTACATAGAATATTTCTCTTATGCCTTTTTTATCTTCAAGTATTCTTTAGTGTTTCTTACCACTTAAAATGCATACCAATTACTCACTCATGTTAGCAACTATTTAATGGCCATCCAATCTACAAAATATGCACTTAATGATGCACTTTTGGAATCTATGGCCATATTAGATGATATTTCATACAACTTAATTGAAATCAGTGTAAACTCCAATGGTATGTGATGTCAAAGTGAATTAATTGCCATGTTGTCAAGTGAATTTTTGAAGTTATGAAGGTGTTGAGTTTTGTGTTATCATTGATGTCAAAGATATTTTTTATAGAATTGAAGTCTTATATCCAGCTTGAAGAAGTATATATAAAATATGTGTGCAATGCTAGTTTGAAGACATATATAGATAATATGTGCGCAAATCTTAGAAAGTCCCACCAAATGTCAAAGAGATTATTGAACTTGGTGATGATTTGAAGAAGTATACATAATAAAGGTGTTTGTATGCAACTAAGTTATGGAAATCTAGTGTAAAAATCCCACCAAGTGATGGAAACATAGTGCACAAGTGTTGGCCCTAGGAAAAGACAAAAGTGTTTTGTTGGAAAAGATGAAGAATCCAGTCACAAGATGAGCAAGGATGCAATGAAAAAGGCCATGATGGAAGAGGAAAAGATAAAATCAAAATCGAGAGTTTGACCTATTTTTTATAAGAGTTAGTTAAGTTAGATTAATAGTTATTTTAGGAATGGGTCTGATTGTAAATTGGCCGATATCACATGTATTAATGTAACCAGATGTTTTGAGTCGTAGAAAAACCCATCAACTATCAGTTGGGAATTATTCGAAGGGTAAAACAAGAATTGTAAAAAGAATATAAGGTTGATCCAAGCTTTGTGTGGACGACCAAGGAGTGGAAAAAGGACCAAACAAGACTAGAGAGCTACCAATACATGAGAGAATGAGAGAGACAAATGCCTGATATATTGTAAAGAATATCCTAAGAGAGATATGCAATCTATGTGCATAGACCAAAGACATTTAAAATATCACTCATGCCAGATGAAGAGCGCCTTTATGGTTTTTCCCATATGGTTTTCCATGTTAAATATGTGTCTTTGATATCTGTGTCTACTGTGACTACATATTTACGAGTTTGTCTAATATCTAATGATAAAATATTGTGGAGTTTTGATTGTTATGCATTAAAATCCATATATGTCGTCTATGTGTGTTTACGGATCGATCTTCCTTACTTTCTGATTTGTGTATGACGATGGAATTCCATCCCTTGGTTTTGGTCAAGCGACCTGGTTATGTTGTGATAAAAAAATACCCTTCCATAATTGTAGAAGTTTGGTTTTTGCAGTACCCATAGATATCTTGGGTGAGACCTCACTTGTGTTGCGGGTCTTGTCGATGGAGTTACACTCTTTGGGGTCGATATATTGGGATTTGTTGAGGAACAGGGAAATATGAACCTTGGTCAGTAGGGATGATGCCAACAAATGGTTATGTTTCTACGACCTGAATCATTGTGAAGGGGACATGTTTTGGCACACGATGAAACCATAAATTCAAAACTAGGTTGATTACAAAGAAAAAGAGTTTGCACAAGAAGAAAGTAAAGGATTGTGACTGAGTCCGACAAAATGGTTAGAAATATATATTTACATAGATATTCATGATATTTCCTTTAGTGAATTTTCCATTCGGCTGCATGAATGGTTGTTAAAGCTAACGAGTTAGAGGAAAAAATTTCAAGTCAAAGAACCCACAAAATGGAGTCTTCAGTTAAGCCAACAGATGGAAAAAGTCAGCAATCCTATATCTAGGGATGTTGACATCTGGTTTAATAGAATTCTAGAGGGATATATTATTGATATTGCAATTGATACTATAAGATCATACAGTGAGACAGTAAGACAATTCTTCAAAGGACTTAGAGGTCGCTACTTGAATTCCTTAAAATTGTGGATAAAGATGTTAGTATGTGAAAACGAGATCTTGAGGATGGATTCCGATGAATAAATCATTACGCGCAGAGATCATGGGTAATGTTGCAAGAAATAATTGAGCAATATGGACAAGAATAATCTGAGATGTTTTGTATCGATAGTGATACTGAGAAAGAGGGTGGTCACTTAAAGAGTGGAAGAATATTTCAGTCAGGAAAGAGAAGAATGACCGGGACAGGAAGAGGAAGTTGTAGTGCGACCAAAAAAAGGGACTACGAGTTGGAACCATATTCTTATTTTTTATAATTTATTTTACTTAAGAATAAAAAGAACAACAATACATCAAATATGCACAAGACAAAAATATTTTCATCGAAGAAAACATAAAGGATAAAACCCCACAAACTTCCTCAGAATAGTTATGTCACAATGATAACATGACAAGATATAATAACCTAAGAAAAATATTTCTGCATCAGCTTGTTCCTCCTCTTCCTCTCTCTCCTAAGGTGTACATGAGAGAGTAATTGAAGTGTGTGACAAATGAGGAGGGTGCCTCCCTATTTATATTCTTCCATTGAGTTGTTAACTCAACCACTAGGTCGGCCAGGTTACCTTTTGGGATGACCTACCTAACAATACTCATAAACACATTTTACTTTATTTAACCTGGGGACTATTTCCCTAACTTACAACAAAGGGTTTACCTTGGTGACCATACATAATGATGACATCCCCAAAGGAGGAACACACATCCCCGATGGGGTTACAACAATATACAACAGTAATATACATCAGAATATCTTCCTAAGTTGCAATTACAACAACACTCCCTCTTAAATAGGGGGTGTGTGAAAGCTAATGAGGGTCTCTTTTGACATGTTAGATGCAATAGAAAACTAAAAAAAAAATCCATCAAATTACATGGATATTTTGAGACAATTACACAATGAAACTTGTGATGAGTAAAAAAGATGAAATGTAGGAAATTGAATGGCATTTCCAAATATATAAAAAAAAAAATTCTATTGAAAATGTTCTTAACTATCAAAAGTTATATCTTTTTTAACGGGCACTTTTTATTTCTGGGAAAAATTATAAGGTATATGTTTTTGTGGGTGCAGCATTTGAGTAACTAAATCATGGAGTAAACTTAGGAAAGATGGTAAACATATAGAGAACAGATAGTACTAGTGCACGACTATTTTTCCAATAATCAAAATATTTTTTTTATTTTTTTTAATTATCTAAGTGATCAAATATAGAAAATGATATGTCAATTGTAGGTGAAACATTTGAATGTCTTAATGCAATAATTTGGACATGGTTTTTTTATAGCATGTAGAGGTCAGTGTTCTTTAGTGCAACATACAATTTTTTTTCAAAATGGTTGAGAAACAAAAGAGTTATATGGATGAAACATTAACATTCTGTTTTTTGAGTTGAGGAGTGATGACAAAATATAAATAAATAAAAATAGAAAAATTTATATTTTCTTGTTAAAAATTACATATTTGGAATCTGCAAAAAAATCCATGTTTGTTTCTAAAATTTCATAAAATATGGAGGTGTGTAACATACTATAACCAATGGCTCAACATGAGCATATTAAAAATTTGGATATAATGCTCAATTAGCCATGGTTTATCATACTCCGAGGCATAGGAATGTTGAACCCGAAGCAAATTCTGAAGTAGACACATAGGCATAAGAATTCCACGATAGCATGGGTGGAGGCTTGACCTTATCATTGGCAGGAATACATTTTTGAATTTAAACAAAATCTGCGCTTGGTATATTACTAAAAAATGAGTGTGTGTTATATTGCTACAAAATGAGTGTGCATTTTC
>LPNX010074450.1:31119-52988 GCA_001517045.1 Pseudotsuga menziesii | reverse complement strand
CACACACACACACACACACACACACACACACACACACATCCTTTTGTTTCCCCCTACCACTAACATCCCCTCCTCCACTCTCTCTCACTCCCTAAATGATCCAACTACACCAAATGCACACCTCCTATCTATTCCCCAACTTTATTTATCTCTCTCTCTCACACACACACACACATCCCTATTTCCCCCCCTACCACTAATGTTATGGAGAAAACTTCTTATGGCTTGGGATACCACAACAGACAGGGTAACTGAAGAAATCAATCCTTTCCTATATGCAAGAGAAACCAAACATCTAACCCTAAAGGATCTCGAAATATACCTTATTCTGGACAGTTGATATAGATCCCCGTTGAGATTTTCCACTCTCGCTTGTATTGATAATTTTCTCTCTCAACATTCAGCAAACAAGAAAAGCATGCTATATAATTGTGTTAGACCTACTCTAGCATATATAATCAATAACACATAAGCATTTAAAAGAATCCATGGATTGAATACTCATTTAAATACACATTATTGGATAGGAAAATATATTTCCATTCATATAAATCAGAGATTACAATAGTGACAACCTTTGTCGGCACATCTACGAATCGGAGAAACTGAGTCCTCCACCTAGGCCTCCACAACTTCAATCCTCCATCTCTTGATAGAAATATCACAAGAAAAGGCAAGCTTGAAAAGAATGCAAAGTGCTGCAAGGGACAAAGGGATGCAGACTCAAGTATAAGCTCCACCAACAATGGACTATAGTTTTCTTACTCTTCAATTCCTCCTTCTTCAATGTATCCAAAGGGTTCCTTATATAGTGCTTCAATGGGGTAATGGAAGGCCAAATCCAAGCGATCTCAAGGCATATGGAAGGCCAAGAGACAAGTGACTTGGATCCACATCAAGGAAAAATCCAAAACTATTTGGCCTTTTGCACACATCCCAATCTACATGGGTTTAAGGGTCAAATCCACGTATATACGTGAGAATAGGTTTAAAGGTTGCGTATAGCAAATAATGCATGTTTTTAGGGATAATCTTGGAAACATAAATGGTACAAAAATGATCCATGTGGTCTAAAGAGTCTGTAGAGGGACAGGGAAGGCTATAAAGGTGTGATCAGCCATGTGTGGTAAAATCAGCTATAACTGATGCACCCTAACGTGTGAGGTCAGAGGGGTGATACGATGGCCAAAATACATTATATGTCCATCCCAAAAGTGGAGTGATGAATAACTAGGTGGAAGAACCATCCATCCAATAGTACAATACAATGATCAAACTCTGCACATAACTGCAAGTAGATATTGTAGTCTTGGATACATAAGAGTACAATGGTCAGGAATAGGCATGATACAAAATATGACATGTGTGGTCATCGCCACATACAATGTAGATAGATCAAAATCTCCATGATGAATATATACAAAGGATCATGATCTCCATGAAGGCTGAATATATATAATGGATCAAGATCTCCATAATGGTTGGAAATATCTGACATACATTGGAATCAAGTCGAGAGAGCTGAAATCTCATGAACACTGACATGATCAAGGAGGTAGCATATATGAAATTCCACCAAACTGGAAGGTCTTCTACAAAATCCTCTATGAGTACATGTCCTACTATGTGAATAGAGGTGTCGAGGTCAAACATAGTAGTCCATCGTCTGATTACCGGTCATTGATGGATACTGTTAATAGATGTGAGATCACTCACTGATAATGAAAATGGGAATCAAGGTACTAGAGTGCAAACTAACAAGTGTGAATAAATATGTTGAGGTTGAACACTTTAAAGGATCCATCGATTAGGGGACATTGATGTATTCCAAAAATTTGTCAATGGCGAGAGAACCTGCCACTGATGACTGCAAGTCTCAAGGCACTCAAAACTGACTCTAGATTCCTATCCCAGAATAAATGATATGAATTCGATGGGATGAAATACACTGGAAAGAGAGAATTAATGCATCCCCCATAATCCAACATGAGGTACTCCACAAGGCTATATAATGTGGAAGGACTCGATCATAAAGTGCACGAACCAGTATCAATACCGAGAATGGTTGACATGCAAAGTCAAGAGAACTGAGGAATGGCCGACTCAAGTTTCAACATCCTTCGAACAAGAGCATAAAGGCGAATGGTGATTGAATGTAGGCAGAATAGACTCGATATACAAAACTTGGACATCTCTGTGACACAGGAGGCATCGACAGAGGCTCCATAGGGATTGGAAGCTTAACCAGTCGGTGGAGATACACTCAGAGAAACGAGTACAATTCCTAAAGTCAAATTATTAACCCAACCAATGGATGTGATATACAGTGCTCTGTTCAAAGGTGACACAACTCGAATGCTGCCAAAGATAACATCTTTTCTTATCTAGGTTTTTGGTTTTTGTTTTTTTGGACTTTTTCAAATATTTTGAAAAGCTTGAAAAAGAATAGAAGTGCTTTATAGTTACAGACTAGGAGGAGACAAGTGTCAATGGGAAAACAAACTAGTTCCAAGCAATGGAACATACCTATGCTCAATGCAAGGACACATGTGTAGGATAACGACACTTGGGGGAAAGTCCCCTCCTGGTAAAAAATGGGGAATCAAGCTGCAAAGGATATGTAAAATGGCTATGTGTGTCTAGACATGAGACAAGCTCAAGATATATAGCTGATAATCAAAGTCAGGGAAGCCGGCATAAGGCTCAATAAGGCAAGCAAAACTCATGATAATGCAATTACAACTTGACATAAGGGAGTCCTGGGGACAAAGACTAGAAAAAAGATTAAAAGGAGTATGAGGCTCTTATGTAAGGACATGGCAATACTATACAAAGCACTCCCACACCCTAAAGGAAAAAATGTCGGCATGGGAACCAAATGCAACAAAGGATCTAACAAGGGCACCCATGTATGGTCAAGCTCTACTATTCACATCATGTCACTTCTAAAATAGTAAGAAGGTTCCGTGACAAGATAGAATGGGTTTGTACCTAAGGTTATAATGAAATGGTCATAAGGTCATGCAAATTGTACACGGATGTGAAATCTAACCTATATGATAGTTTAGACATAATACCTGAGAGAAACATGAATGGGTCAAAATAATGGTCGAAACGATGCTCAAAACAAATTCCTACATCATTAGATTAGTCCAAAATGGTCCAAAATAGTCAGAAACGGTCCAAAACTATAAAAAGGGGGTAAAAAATTTCAAAATTTTCAAAAAAATTCTATAAATATTAAAAAAATAAAAAATAACATATCATTTGAAATTTTTACCCATTTGAGCTCAGAACTTCAAACGTGAATTTCGGGAGCTTCGTCCAGCGAAATTTGACACCGTTTGTTCTAAGTAACTTCTAATGTCCTCCTCTTCCATTTTCATGCAAATGTTTTCAATTTCCATGGTCAAATTTGAATTTTACACCAGTCTAAATTGGTCATTTCGACCCACACAGAAATCAGGGATTTTTCCGCATATAGGGCTGGCTATAAATGGAAAAACCTCCCAAACCCACATACATACGCGGATGTTTTGCAAACAGCCGCGTATGTGGTCACGCACATGATTTTTTAAGGTATATATTGACCAAAAATTATTTTTAATGTGCAGGATGGTTCTAGAATGGAAGGAGAGGGAACATGGAGATGTAGAAGAGGTTGTTCAGGGTGATTTGATGGCTCAACAATCTCTACATGCATGTCGGCTATACAAGTTTTGGTCTCTTGGCAGCCTGAGGGCCAAACCAAGACTCCTGTAGATTCTAGTAGACTACTGGGATCCAGACTCAGATTCCTTTCATATAAATGGGATATCCCTCACTATAGAGGTGGAGGACATATATTTCATTACTGGATTGTCCCGATGGGGAGAGGTGGTGAACCTATGCTCTCGCGGGCTCGGAGGTGGCCTCACCTTTGATAAGTACATTGTAGTATAATGTTTTCTAGACACAAAAAATGTTGTTAGTCAAATCTCGACGAACTCCATCCAGGTGCTAGGACTGAAGGCCATACTATTGGCACTCGGCAGGATAGCTGGTCTAGCATCACTCCACCAGGCCTCATGACCATTGATGTTCTATGCAATGGAGTGCATGAGACCTATAGTGTATGACTGGAGCATTGCGTTGTTGAGTAACATGAAGTAGCAACTCAGTGACTGCAATATGGGTAGGGTACAAAACTTTAGTTTCGGCAGTATACTGAGCACATTCTTCTTTGAGCGTGTTCCGGGGCTAAGCCCTAGAGTTGGCGTTCCTCCTCATGAGGTTTGAGATATGGCCTAATGAAGTTGGGTAGATGCTATGCACAAAATGGGAGGAGGTAAGGTGTCTAACCCCTACCCAACTGACTTCTTTCCATGGTGGTGGCGACAGATTGTTGCCATCGATGATTATCCCTATGCAGGGATATATTTTTAGGGAGATCCCGACATGCCCCTACCACCAGGAGCAGCATACGGTGATATTGGTAATGAATCCCAAACCCTCTTTTTAAAGTTTTTTGAATTATTAAAGTTTTTTGTGTTTTCTTATATATCGACTCAAAAGACATGTTTTGGTGTGACGACACATAGTGAAAATCTGTCATATGTATGCAGATGTTGGACCACGGTGGCTTGACGGCTTCACTCGTCATAGACAGAGGGGAAGAAGAGATGATATCATGGGTGTGGATGTGGAGCAGACACTCCAAAGCATCCACACAAACTTTGTATGACTGACACACTGGGTACCCATGGTGCAAGTTGAGGACTTGCCTGACGCCATGCAGCGTCAGGTGGTTGGTGTACCATGAGCATGGGTTCGGTTATTTTGACAACTAGCTAGAACCATGGTGTGCTACCACAATCAGAAACCCCCTCCTCCTCCATAGGCTTAGAGACCTGAGAGTGATTCATTTTTGTACTACCATGTATTATATTTTGGTGGCTCGAAAGCCCCATTTTTGTATTATGACATTTATGTATTATGACTTCACATTTTGGATGTTTAATGAAATTTTTTTATGATGATCGATTTTATTTATTTACATGTGTGTAAAAATGTATGTTTGTGATGTGCTTATGGTCTATGAAACAAATTCCAATCTAACACATAGTTAGCATATGAGTTAGCAACTTGATTAAAAATTGTTGGAACATGTATGTATGTTATGTTGTCAAATTGTCATTCTAACAATCTCACACTTAAGAATCTTCGTAATAATGTCAGATCCCTAATACAATACAAGCCATTAAGCTGTGACACTACTAACTGCAAATCAAGACGTACCTCAAGAGAGAGAACACCATGTGAAATGGAATCCCGTAATAGCTCGATAATGACACTATACTCAGCAACATTGTTCAAAGAAGGCCGTAAACATATGCCTCTTGAAGACAATACCTGACCTGTAGGAGTATAAATCACCCAAGAAGCAGAGGCTAAGTGTTGAGTGTGGTGGCTAGAACCATCAGCAAATCCTATGTAAGCATAAGACTCCATTGACATCTGCCATAAGAAATGAAAGCTAATCAACAAACCCAATCAGCATAGGAAAACCTAACTCTACAAAAAACTGTACAATAATATACAATAATCAGCCCTGGCTGAAGATCATGCATAGTATTTTTTAAGATAGAGCCCATTTCTAGGCTCCACCAAGGATGTCCCTTCATAATCCACCAGCTCATAGGCACCCTTCTCTAACACACGTTTGACCACGTAAGGACCATGCCACATGGGATTAAAATTCCCTGTCCCCAAGGGTTCTTTAGTTTAATCCCATAAAAGGACCAAATCTCCTTCACTAAACCTCCTCGGATGGACAGACTTATCACATTGGACCTTAACACGCTACTTATTTACTTCTAGAGCCACTAAGGCATCTCGATGCTACTCATCAAGATGATCTAAGTGGACCAAAATGTTCCTCCAATGCGGAAGTGTCTGGTAAAAGTTCTATGGCTAGCTTCAATGAAGGGATTTTTCATTCAACCGGCAAGACAAACTCCACTCCATGTACAAGCTGATATGGAGAAAAACTGGTGGCAGTCTTAACCACTGTCCTATAGGCCCATAAATAAGGATATAACATGATATGCTAATTCATTTTGCTTTGTACGATGGTTCGTTGGAGAATGGACTTAAGTTGTTTGTTCACTGCTTCAACCTGTCCATTTAGCTAAGGGTAATAAGAAGAGGAGTGCTCCTGCTTATACCCTAGATTTGAGGCCAACTCTTCCATCATTCAATTTTGAAAGTTCCTACCATTTTTAGTGACAAGCTCTTTCAGAATACCAAACTGAGTAATAATTTGTTTGAATACAAAATGCGCGGTTGTCTCACCGTCATATTTTATCATGGGCATAGCCTCAGCCCATTTCATGAAATAATTAATAGCCACTATAATATGATGATGCCCCCCAGCCGAAGCTGGGTTGCAATCGATGAAGTCAAGACCCCACTTGGTGACGAGACCAGCGGTGATAATTGGATGTAACGGGGCAGGATGTGAGTGCATATTGTGTGCAAACACTTGGTAAGGATGACACTTCTTGACCACATTAACACAATATTTAAAGATCGACGACCAAAAATATTGCACTCTTAATATTTTTTGGGCTATAGAAAGCCCAGATAAATGACCACCACATGCCCCTCCATGGCAATCATTCAACACAACTTCAACCTCTTCATGGGTTAAACAACGACATAAAATGAAACCTACCCCATGGCAATACAAAGTGTTATTCACTATAAGGTATTTCTTAGATACGTGACGTTATCGTCATCGCTCATCCTGTGACAAGTGAGTAGGGACCTTTAACATTTGTAAATATATGATGATATCCCCATACCATCGATCCAAATTTGAGATACGGAAAAATATGCTCATCGACAAACGTATCCTCATAAACCTCCTCCTTCTCCTCACTTGGGAAATCAGAAATGAGCTTTGCAAAAATTAACGATTTCTTTGATTTCACCAAAACAAACTCGGGATCGAATTCTTGCAAAATAACAATCCATTTATTATAATCTCCCTTGATCATCCTTCTAGTGAGGACAAACTGAAATGGATTGACATGAGCTACCACCAAGGTCTGGCGAAGGAGAATGTAGTGTCTCAATCTTTGAACCGCATGAACGGTAGCTAAGGCAAGTTTCTCCACATGGGAATAATGGATTTCCGCATCTATAAGGTTTCGGCTCAAATAATATATGACATGATCATGGAGTCCTCATCCTCCTAAACCAAAACCATACCAATCATCTCCATGGACATGGCCACATAAATCAAAAAGTCATGGCTATATTTGGGTGGACTAAGCACAGGGGTCGATGCTAAGGCTTGCTTAAGAGCATCAAAGGACTCCTGGGCTCGCTCATCCCAACAAAAGGTAGTGTCCTTCTTTAAAACACGGATAAATCCTTTAGTCAAATTAACAAAGTTAACCATGGATCTCTATAAGAAATCTTCCATGCCTTGAAAACATTGAAGATTTCTAATATTTCACGGGGGAGACAATTGAAGTATTGCCTCCACCTTTAAGGGATCGACTCTTATACCGTCCTTGGAAACAATGAATCCTAGCAAGCGACCAGAATTCACACAAAAGATGCACTTATGTGGATTTAACCTAACCAGGTAGTTGCAACATATTTCGAATACTAATCTCAAATGGTAGGGATGACGCACTCTCAGCCAAGAATGAGCAGCAAGGTCATCCAAAAAGACTTCAATAATCGATTTGAGATCGTGAAAAATCAAGGTCATAGCCCGCTGAAATGTGGCTCCAACATTTTTAAGACTGAAAGGAATCTTCCGATATGAAAACATACCCCAAGGACAAATAAATGTAGTTTTGTGTTGATCCCTAGGCTTCATCTAAATCTAATTATATCCGGAAAATCTGTCCATAAAGGAAAATACCTCGCTTCCTTCACACTCATCCAAAATTTGATCAATAAATGGTGTGGGAAAATTATCCTTAGGATAAGCACGATTTAAATCGCAGAAATCAATGCATATACGAATCGTTCCCTGTTTCTTATCAACTAGAACGGGGTTTGAAATCCATTCCATCAAGGGAACGGGATAGATAAAACCGACTTTTAACAGCTTTTCTATCTCAGCCTTAATCACGGGTGCTTTTCTAGGATTCACTGCACGCAAATATTGTCCAACAGGCTTCGCATTTGGATAGGTCTTAATTTCATGTTCGAGAATATGAGGGTTGATACCTAGAATTTCCTTGTATGACCAAGCAAAGATGTCACGAAACTCTATAAACAGCTCGGTATACTCCTGAATCTCAGCATGGGAACATTCTGCCCCAATATAGACATTCTCAATCCTACCAAGATAATGAGAGATATTGTAGGAATAGTAGGTGATATATTCGCCATGTTCCCATTAGCCATCTGACCAAAAGAGCTTAATGGAACCATGGGGCTACCAATCTTCTCGCTAAGACTCTCCCTAAAGTCCCCACGCTCCAAACGGTCAAGCTTGGGAAGAAAATAAGATCTATGATGTAAATCTTCCCAAGGTGGCTCAACCCCAGACATGGCCTCAATAATAGCTTCATGTGATGGGAAAAAACTATCAAGGCAATCATGTGCATGAGAGGACTCAACTACCCATGCAGGAAGCACATATGGGTCCTCCTCCTCTGTTAGCGAAGAGGAAGGACTAGGCTCTGCAACACAATCAAGATTCGCTTGATATGCTATCATTGATACAGGCAATGACATGTCCGTTTCGATAGGTTCGAAGGACTCAGTGTAGGAAGAATCCAAGGATCTTCCATATGGGTAGTGCGAAAAGACAGTAAATTCAATGAAGATGAAGCCCCATCGAAACTTGATCCGATCATAAGGACGGGTGAAGGACAATTAAATGTCCCCATAAGGGATGGATACAAAGCTACACCCACACTCCCAGTTGTTGGCTGAGAATGGTCAATAATAGGGATAGAAGCTCCCGATGATGCATTAACACTCAGATTTTTGAATGATGTCTAATCAATCGTAACAATCTTCCCATTAAATCGAAAGCATACAACTTGAAATAGAGAAGATGCTACGACTTGCATACTATACATCCAATTCTGACCCAGTAAAAGATTATAATCAAGGGGTGCATCAACCACCTCGACCTCGCTCGTAACGGTCTTCCCTCCCAAATGGACCTTAAGAGAAGGAAGAATTCTATGCGGTCGAAACAATCTACTGTTAGAATAATCAACCCATATTTATCTACCTTAGACATTAATTAATCCATTTTTGTCTTATTTGCCTAGTTTCCATATTCCACCTTATGCAAGTTGTCATCTACACATCCATAGTGGTAAAAATTGATAATTTTGAGTCATGAAGCACTTGGGAAACCTCTTGGAATCAAATCTGCTTTATTCCTGGCCTCCCTAGTGCATGTCTATTTTTTCTGCTTTATTGCCTGCTTTTTCAGTGTTTTAAGGCAATTGGGAAAGTTTGACTAGGTGAAGTTAACTTGTTTTTTTTCCTCCACATCCTCCACTCTTTTATCCTATGAAAAGCATGTATGAGTTTTCCTTCCATCCACTATTAGCTTGCCTAATTGATTTTGCCAATTCGTGAGCTCCTAGACAGTTTTGGAAACTACTTTATGCACCTATGGGGGATTTGCTTATATTTAGTAAGCCTGCTTTTGACTAGATTCGAATGGAATCTTCATGAATTCGAATAAATCATGTAATTATTTATTGTGGAATCCTATGAATTCATAGGGTTGGCTATTGTACACTTATTCAATACAATTTAGTGTTCAGCTCCATATTCAGTCTCTTTTGTGAGTAATTTTGCATGTGTAATTGGAAATTGATGTGAGTGTAATTGTTCTAACACTGGGTTCAATTTCCACATGGTATTAGAGCCTTTGTAGATCAATTTCTCTCCTTCCAATTTGTTTTGCGGGTTCGACATCATTGACTGGGAGCATTCTGCTGACTGACGGGACAATTTCTGAGCTATGGATCAATCTCAGAAGATCATCTTGACTCCATTTAATTTCTTTGAATGGAAAGTAGAGATGGAGATACTGTTGAGAGAAAATGCCTCTACAGAGTGACTATGGCAACATAAGAATATCCCAATGTAGCTGCAGAGAAAATTAAATGGCACAACATGAGGGATGAGGCCTATGGTCTCCTGTGTCTGAGCATATCCAGAGACCTCCTTTTCCATATTGATGGATTGACATCACCGAATGAAGTATGGGAGAAGATTACTGATATTTTTGGAAAGATAGATGAGATGAGGGGACATCAAATTGAAAATGAATTGATCTCCCTGAGTCCCAATAGCTTTGAATCCCTGCAACTCTATTTTTCCAAGTTCAAAGCACTTGTTTTGCAGCTCAAACAATGTGGGATCGAAAAGATGGATGATCAGATGGTATTGGCCATAGTCTCGAATCTTGGCCCTGACTATTCGGTGTTTACCTTCTATGCCACAAAGTTGACAGCTCAAGCTTGGAAGATGCCTAGTCTTGCAGATTTCATGGAATCTCTCATACAAGAACAAGATAAATTGGTGATGATGGGCACCATCAAACCTTCCAAAGACCAAGCTCTGGTTGCTAGAGATTTGAGGGTGGATTCAAAAAACAAGAAGAAATCTAAGAAGCCACCTGAGCAAAAGAGAGACAAGAACAAGTCTCCAGAGGATCCTCAAGGTTCCAAGAAGAACTACTAGAAGAACAAGAACAAAGGAGAAATGAGCAAGTGTGCATACTGTAGTAAGGGAAATCATCCCGAAAGCTCCTGTATGAAGAATAAAATATACATGCTGACCCAACTCCTAGATAATAATGGCACCTCCCTTCCAGACAACTCAAAGAAGAGGGAAGGAGGATCAAATTCAGAAGATAGAGAGAGAGTTCATGCATTGGTTGCTGGCAAATCAAGCTCACCTAGTTTCATCATTGATTCTAGAGCTTCAAGACACATGGTTTCGACCAAGGAGGAATTCACCTCACTTGACATGTTGAAAGGTCCATCAATAGTACTGGGAGATGACTCTCTCATTGAAAGTTTGGGCAAAGGGAGGATTGATCTTGATCATGGTAAGTTCAGCAATGTGTTGTATGTTCTAGGTCTTGCCTCTAACCTCTTATCAGTGTATCAGATGAACCACATAGGGTCTCCAAAGAAGGTCATATTCGCCCCTGATGAAGTTGAGATCACAGAGATCTCAAGTGGTAAAGTCATTGCAAAAGGAGTTGCAAATCATACTTCGAAGGTATACATGTTCTCACACTTCCTACCCTACTCAAACCCCCCTGCTCTTCTTATTCATGCTAATGAGGCAAGAAATATTTGGCATGAAAGATTTGGCCACCTAAATTACAAGTATCTTTCTGATCTTAGTGAAAAAGAAATGGTCATAGGGTTACCAAAGATTAAATTTTCCAAAGGAGTTTGTCAAGGTTGCATCCTAGGAAAACACCCAGAGCATAAATTTGAGAGAGCTAGTCATGAGAGAACCTATGCACCTCTTGAGTTGATCCACAGTGATGTTGCTGGCCCATTCCCTCATATTTCCATGAGTCAGGCCAAATATGCATTGAATTTTATATATGACTTTTCCAGGTATTGTTGGGTTTACTTCATGAAACACAAGTCTGAAGTTTTTGGCCTCTTCAAAGCCTTTAAGGCTTTGGTTGAAAACCAGTCTGGGAGGAAACTCAAGGTCCTCAGATCTGACAATGGTGGTGAGTATGTCAAGTTTGATTTTATTCAATATTGTGTAGATGTAGGTATTCAGATGTAGCATTCTATCCCTTACACACCACAGCAAAATGGTGTTGCTGAGAGGAAGAATAGATCACTGAAAGAGATGGAAACCTGCATGATGGAGGCTAAGACTTTGCCACCAAAGTACTGGGCCGAAGCTATAAACTGTACAGCCTATATCCAGAATAGGGTGCCTCATAAACAGCTTGATAGTATGACTCCTTTCGAAGCATGGAGTGGGCACAAGCCAGATGTTACCCATTTCAGGATTTTTGGCTCAAGGGATTGGGCTAGAATTCCAACAGAAAAGAGGAAGGCTTTGCATCCCCAAAGCCAAGAGTGTCTATTTGTTGGGTACTATAAAGATTCAAAAGGGTACAAACTGATCAATATGAGCACAAAAAAATCCTTCATTGAAAGATGTGTTGAGTTTCAAGAAGAACCCCTAGCAGCAGTGGAAGTTGGAGAATCCTCTTCCCCACCAGAACCTCTGAATGTAAGTGAAGAGATAGTTGAACATGCTGATTCTGATATGTCTGATAGTGATGATTTTATTGCAGATCCTAACAGCCCTACAAGGCCAAAATGGGCAGCCAAGACCATTCATGTAGCTGTAGAACTACCTGGAAATCCTAATGACCCTAGGAGGACTAGATCTCAATTTGAGAGTGCTCTATGCATGAAAGATCCTATGTTTGCTAAGAAATGCTATCTGATGGTTGAATCAGATCCTTAGACATATGAATATTCAACAAAAGATCCAATATGGCAAGCAGCCATGAAGGAAGAGTTCAGCTCACTCCAAAAGAGCAACACTTGGGAGCTGGTTGATCTTCCCCCAGGGAGGAAGCTAGTTCAGTGTAAGTGGGTGTACAAGACCAAATTTGTTGCTGATGGTTCACCTCTGAAGTACAAGGCCAGATTGGTAGCCAAGGGCTACTCACAAGTTCTTGGCATAGACTACAATGAGACCTTTTCACTAGTGGAAAAGATGGACTCCATCAGGCTAGCCTTAGCCATTGCAGCTTCAAAGAAATGGGAAGTACATCACATGGATGTGAAGTGTGCTTTCCTGAATGGAGATCTCACTAAAGAGATATACATGCAGCAGCCTCAAGGATTTGCTACTAACCCATCTCTTGTGTGCAGGCTAAATAAGTCATTGTATGGGCTTAAGCAAGCCCCCAGGGCTTGGTATGCCAAGATTGATAGATTTCTGCTATCACTGAATTTTGTTCGATGAAAATCAGATCCAAATGTCTATTTGAAGTTGATTAATGGTTCATTAATGATCATTGTTTTATATGTTGATGACCTTCTCATTACAGGAAACTCAAAGGATGAAATTGCTTCCTTGAAGGGTGCAATGAACCAAGCCTTCTCCATGACATATTTGGGGATATTAAGCCAATTCTTGGGGCTTGAGATTGCTCAAACCAAAGCTGGAATCAAGGTGCACTAGTCCAAGTATGCCTTGGATTTGCTGAACAAATTCAAAATGAAGGATTGCAAGCCAAGCAAGACTCCTTTTCTTTCAAGAGTGAAGCTTGAAGAAGATGATTCTTCACCTATGGTAAACAATACACTATATAGGCAATTGATTGGATGTTTGTTGTATCTTACACATACTAGAACTGATATTTCTTATGCAGTAAGTGTGGTTTCTAGATACATGGATCAGCCTCATGAGATCCATTGGAAAGCAGCCAAAAGGATCCTTAACTTTGTTCAGGGAACAAGAACACATGGGATCTTCTATAAAGCTAAATATGATCTTGATTTGATTGGGTTTACTGATAGTGATTGGGCAGGTGACAGAACAGATCGAAATTCAACATCAGGATATGTGTTCATGCTTGCAGAAGGGCCAATCAGCTGGTCAAGCAAGAAACAGAGTGCCATTGCACTCTCATATATAGAAGCAGAGTACAGAGGAGTTGTAAATGCAGCAACTCAATGTTTATGGTTGCAGGGGTTACTTGGAGAGTGTGCTTCGAATCAGAATACTCAGCTAGTATCTACTATGATAATCAGAGTACCATTTGAATCTGTAATGATCCAGTTTAGAAGTAGAGAACCAAACCCATTGAGATCCATATGCACTACATCAGACAGCTTGTGCATGATGGCACCATTCACCTACTCTTCTGTTCATCTTCAGAACAAGTAGCTGATATTTGTGAGAAGACATTCAGCAATCTCAAATAACTACTAGGGATTGCTGATCATGCTGTGAAGCATGAGTGATGATAAGATTTTCAAATCTTGTTTTACAGTCCATGTTTAAGGGAGGATTTTCCCACTGGGTTTTTGCCTCTTTCCTTGGTTAAATGGACATGCAGTATGTAAAGGGTGACTAAGCCTTGTTGCTGATCCAAAAACAAGATATTTGCTACTCTATGACGTTAACATGAATTGCATAAAGAGCATGAACGAAGCTCACAAATCCATAAGAAGAGAACCAAATAGCATAGACAACACACACATAAAGACATCAAGTTGATAACGGAGTTCGTCCAGGATGGACTACGTCTTTGAGCCTGCTTCTCAATAGGAGGGTCGATCTATAATCTCAACATAAGGAAAAATACATGGCAATGATACAATGATACCTTGGCGACAATGTTCAGGAAGAGAACCGCTACCCAAAACACAATAAGACTACTTCCAGCAACTCCGAAGCCTGAAGACAGTGTAAAACGAGTATAAACACTCGTACCTTCCTCCTGTAGAGCTACGCAATCTCCCTTCTCTCCTTTATCTACAAAGTCTCCACTCCAAAGCATGAGTGGGAAATGGCAATTGAATGGGTTTATATAGGTTGTCTTGCCCTTCTTCACATGACTCTCATGGATTCCTTTGGTTGCAACTAATTTTCCTATCTTGGCCTTGGTTACAACTTCCCCAAACTGCCACAATGTTCGAAGTGTTATTCAACCCCTTCCTGGTTTCAAGGCAGCAAAACATATGGTATTTGCTAGAGTTTACCCAGCTAATAGATCAGATCTTGATGATTTGAACATTGCGATTGAAAAACTGATTTGCAATGATAAGCTAATGTGTTGGAATTTAAAAGCAAAAAGTTTAAGAAATTCGGCCCAAAAATTAAAACTAAAGTATAATTCAATCTTTGGTATGTCGGCCCAATAAAATATATGAGGCCGGCTTCAAATCCATTGTCAGATATAGCAAGTCGGCTCAGAATTAAAATAAATATTTGCATGTCGGCCCTGAAATTATGGTGAAAATTTAGTATATATACCCCTATCACATTCTCATTTTGTACGGTGAAATTTTGGTGGAATGCTCTGAGGAAATTTGGGTATAAGCTACTGAGGCAGCCACAGTCTTTTGAAGTTCTTTTTCTCTCTAATTTTTGGGGTTTTACTGAGGCATCTTTTTGAAGGTGGATGCGTGGGAGTATTCTAAAAGTTTTCTCTCTCTCGCTGGTCTGAGGAAAGTATGAGTATGATGGTTAGAAGACTTTGAAGACTAGAGCTACAATTGAAATGTACGTTCATGGAAGTCCCACGCCTCTCTGTTGTGCATGAAGATACTACTACACCGAGTGCTAGTTTTTAAGACCATCAAACTAACAGCGTTGAAGCAATGGAGTTGTTGCAGCGTTGAATTTTTGTGTGAAGACTTATACGGAAGGCCATCTGCTATTGCATCCACACACGGTGCTTTAAAACTGCTTACTGTTGCTGCTAGTTCTTTAACTTGTAGACAGCCTATTTTTTCAACCATATCATGATATCGATCAATAGAAAGTAAATTGGGGGTCACCCAAGATTAAGAATGGATATGGAACTTTCCATAGTCAAAAGCTTCATTAAGACTGTCTCAAACCCTAGCTCCTCCTCCTCTGATTTTGGGCGTGGATTCTGACTATGTTTGACTATTGCAATTTCTTTGAAAAGTTGTGTCTGTGGAGGCATCTAGATCTGAACCGTCACTTTTGTGGGCTGCTAGATCTAAACCACCTTCTCTGGGCTGATAGGACTATGCCATGACTATTCATTCTACTAAGTGATAGTTGTGACCTATTGCTCAGTCATCTAAGGTTGTTGTAACATGTTTAGTGGGCTGTGTTCTTACTGAGGCAGACCATGACTTGTTTGGGCCTTTTGCTTGAGCCTGTTTGCACAAGCTGTGACCTCTGCTACACTGTTTGAGGTCTGAGATAGTACTGAGTTTTGTGTAGTATGCAATATGAGTTATATGGCCTGTGTATACTACCTTATGATCTAATGTTTCTTGGTCTGCTATCTTACTGGAGTGACTTGAATGCTAATGTATGTTAGTTGGTGTCCATCATGGAACTAGAATGGTTTTCAGAGTTATTATTTAAGTTTGAATGTGAACATTGATCTAATCTGAGTGGTATGGAATTTGAAAAATCCAAAATGTTGTGTAAGAGGTGCTGCGATTACTGTAATAGAATTGAATTTTGAAAAAAAAAGGGAAGGGTTACACCTTTAAAGGCAGCCATCCGAAGTTAGAACTCTGTTGCACAGAAATATACAACCTTGATTTCAGTCCTACAGTGACAGCCACAGGAGAGTGCTCTGAACTTGGGGATCCAGAAGAAGCATAATTAACTAAGGTATCATTCCAAGTCTTCAAGAACATGTCTTCATGCATCCAGCTCCAGTAAGTATAAATTACTTTTCTAAAGTCTGAAACAATAATTGATTCAAGAAGTCAAGAGTTGTCTTTATATTGGATAAACAAGCACCAATAAAATCACTTATTTGAACATATGAGTCTTGGATATTTTTGGAGACCAGTGACATATGATTAGAAAATATACAAGTGATTTGGGTGCATTGTAGTAAATCTAGAATAGATATAAGTAATTAGTAACAGCATTCATGATTGAGAAGAAAGTAACAGACACTACTACATTTCGACCAAAAATCCGACGGCCTTAGTGTCGGATTTCCGACACTTCCCTGTCGCATGTACGACACTTTGATATTTTTTTAAGCGTCGGAAACTTGCCGTCGGTTATCCGACATCGCTTTAATCCGTCGGTTAAGCGACACCTAGGTTACCGTCGGTTAATTGTACACCGTCGGGTATCCGACACTTACAGGACAGTAAAAACCGTCGCTTAACCGACAGCTGCAGGCCATTTCCGTCGCTAAACCGACATTTAAAGCCGTTGCTTATACGACAGCATCAGGCCATACCCATCGCTTAACCGACATTTAAATCCGTCGCTTATCCGACAGCAGCAGGCCATACCCGTCGCTTATCCGACGGAGACAACTGTTTTAAAAAAAAAATACAAATGTAATCCGTCGCTGATTCGACACTAGCAGGCCATATCCGTCGGTTATCCGACATGTAAAGCCATCGCTTATCCGATGGATAGAACTGGTTTTTAAAAAAAAATACAAATGTAAAATTTTGGAGACGGTCATAAAATTTAAAGCATCCTTGCCTGTCAGCTTATTCTTCTGTGATTGTTTAGATTAACCGATGCCTCTCACAACTAAGCAGCATGTCAGCTTATTCTTCTGTGATTGTTTAGAGTAACCGACGCCTCTCACAACTAAGCGGCATGTCAGCTTATTCTTCTGTGATTGTTTAGAGTAACCGATGCCTCTCACAACTAAGCGGCAGAGGACAGAGTGACAACCAATTTGCCTCTGGGGATTGTGGGTCTTGTCTGTATTCAGGAAAAGATTTATCACATTGAAGTCATAAACATATGAAAGTAGAAGTAAATTTGAAAGCAACAAAAAATCTTAGCCCATCAAATTTTAGATCCCTGAAAATTATGCTATGCAATGTCACGTTTCAAACATATGAAAGTATTAGTAAATTTGAGAGAAACAAAAAATCTTGGCCCATAAATTTTTAAATCCCTGAAAACAAGGCTATGTAGTGTTAAGTTTCAAACAGACTATAAGTGAATCTGAAAGAAACAAAAAATCTTAGCCCATATATTTTTAGATCCATCAAAAATTTGCTGTGGTTAGCCACTAATTGTAAGTAGAATCAGTTTCTGAATATATCAGTGTTTTAATATTGGGAGTATTTTAATACTGGGGACAAATCATGCCTATAATTTGTTCTGAAACTTGGTCAACAGCTTTATAACATTGGAATAACCTTAATGCCAGTAAAAATCATGCTGAACAAAGTTACAAACAACAACGAACATGATGAGTAACATTAATAGGAAGTGGAATGTTTAAGATCACAAATCAAGTAGGCTTTAGAGGTGTCACAATATTTAGAAGCCTCGTTCTTCTTTGAAGACTTTAATACTCAAATACTTAGGTGGTTGATTCTCCAAACCAATCTAGTGGTAAAGGATCAATTGCATCGCACTATCAATTGCCAGTTTTCTAGAGTGTTAATGACTTCTTGTCTATCCCTGTCAAAGGTTGTTGACCACTGAGCAGTGAGCAAGTAGATGCTCTATGGTTTCCCCCTCACAAGTGCACATATGACATATTAAGGGGCCAACAAACCCATGTTTTCTGAACTTGCCACAAGTAAGAGCTATTTTTCTCCTATGGCTGAGAACCAAAGGAAAGTGGCAACTAGCAATCTTTGGCCATATGCCATGATTCCAGACTAGGTACCAGGTTGTGTTGGCCTCTTTATTGTGAGTTCCCATAGAGAGATGATATGCTTCTTTGAAAAACTAAAAAGTACTTCCTTCATGGGTCCATCTTACGACATCCAAGCCTTTTTTAAGGTGGATTTTCGGACGAGACAGGGCATTCTAGAAAGTGGTTTTTTCTTCCATGGTGGTATTAATCAACTAGACTACAGGGAGTTTCCAGGTCCACCAATGGGGTTGGGCCTGCTCTCTTGATCCCAACAACAAATTACCATGGTCCATCCATAATTGGGGAAGTAAGCTTTGATGTTGGCAAGTACTGTAATGTCATTCCATTTAAAATTTTGCTACCAGAAATCTTTCCAAAAGAGAGCAGTGGTGCCAGTTATCCCATTTTGCATGGGCTTCTAATTGTGATTAGGAGATTTTTCACTTGTGATTTCCAAGTCATGAGGACTTGGTGTCAATTCTGACGGGGCTGTTCTAGGCTTTGGTTCCCTTGATGATGATTTTTGCTTCATGTTTTGATGCTACCCTGGTATTGACGATGCCCCAGTATATGGATACAAATGTGTTTATGAGGGTGCTGAGCTTATGCATAAAATTGAAATGGAAGTTTTAACATTTATCTTTCCATGCAAATCCAGTACTTGGTAAGACAGTTTGTTTGAATAAGAAGCTGTAGCAAGTCTTATCATTGTACAAGAGGAGAAATAGAAGCAGCATTGTGCAAATTTGTAGTTATTTCAGCTTATTGGTTAGATGGAGGATGCAGGCCTGTAGCAGAGAATTTAGAACACTTTCCTGGAGCAAAACTGTGTGTAAAATTTGGTCTGGCCGGTAGCACTTTATAAAGAGCATGATCTGTGTGGAAGAATGTTCACATATTTTCAAGACTGCCAATCTTAGCATGATTAACTTATGAAATGTCCAGACGTGATCCTTTGAATGGAGTTCTTCTAGCAATCTCCCAACTTAACTCAGAAAATCATTTTTTATGCTCAGGTGCTAAGGGTTGCTTGGGTATCCATGTCAGAGTTATGTAGGCAGTATGCTTCTCGATATGTCTGTGGCATATTTCCCAATCATATCTACTTTCTGAGCTGAAATGCACAGAAAAGGTTCAGAAGAATTACATTTCACTTACACCGCCATCAAACCCACAAATGAGAAACTAGAAAGGCTTTAACGGATTAGCTTTTCGTATGGCATAGTCTCTTGATGGATAAAAAATATATATTTCGCCCCTGATGATCCCAGTGCCCATAGATGGATGTGCAACTTCAATATGAACGGTATCCATGATCCATAGACTCTGACCAATGTTGATAGTTTTGCAGGACTAGTTCTTTTTGGTCATGAATCATTATACTCCGATTTAGGATTGCTACATATCCGAGGGAGAGGTCTTTAGTGCTATAGATATGGCCTATGAGTTTCAGTTCTCAGCACAGCTGGATCAGAATCTTTAGTAAAACTACGGCATCCAAATATAAAAAGCTTTGAGACATTTTCTACAGGCGAGATGTTTTTGTTGATGTTTCTGGTGAAGATAACAGAAAGATAGCTTTTCGACAGTTGAAGAGGTTGTCCTGGCATGAACTGCAACTAGCAACTGATGATTTTAGTGAAAACAATGTGCTTGGGCAAAGGGGTTTTGGTAAAGTGTGCAAGGGAGTACTTGGAAAAAGCAACAAACATTTTAGGGTCTAAAAACAACTTTGCTCCCTGTCCTTCTCATCTAAAACCACTCTTTTACCACCACAAGACTAACCTTGGGACCAAACAAAAGTTTTCCATTGTTAAACATCAAATACTATTATGTGACTTCCTACCCATGTTTGAAAACATCGGTACTCTTTCACCCCAATGATTCCATAAGCAACGCACTTCATCATGAACGATAATCAAATAAAAAAATTTTAATCAGGAAATCTTTGTACTACCATACCACTACATGACTATGAACAGAAAGTATAGACCCAACCAAACAATGTAGTAAATTAGTAATAGAAACAAGAAGCATCTCATAGTATCTCTCTAACTGTGCCACAAAACCAAGACTTACAGTTGGTTGAGATGCAGATCCTGCAACAGAAACTTTCAAAGAAGTGCCATTCACAGCTGGAGCACCTGCAGCTACAGCAATTACAGCCTGCCAGAAAAATACTAAGCCATATGAGAAAACATATGCTAGTGCTCAAAAGGCAAAGCATCAAGCAATTTAGTTCGACTAGTCTATTACAGCATAAATAAAAAAGAGCATATTTGCATCATAGAATCTAATCAAACACAAAGTTAGAGAATAGAATCTAACACCAAGTTAGAGAATCATAATATCTACCAAGCGACCACCAGAATTGTCGCACAAGCAATCACAATCAATAGGCACAAGCACACACTAGTATAGTCATAGGTATATAATTTATTCATAAGATATCCACCTCCCTAGAGAGGAAGACTCAGGCAGTATTGTCGCACAGGTTTCTGAAAAGAAGGGTATCATGAAACCATAGATTTGTACATGAGGTTTGTACAATTTAGTAATTAATATGCATTTGTTGATGTACATAGTGTCACTATGATAGTTGTTGCATTAGGAGCCTTCATTTGTGGGGAAGTTATATACATGTAACAGGACATCATTAGACATATTGGAGTCCTTTAATGGGACATTTGTGTCTGGTGGTCGCACTTATTCATGCACTTAGAAGAAACAATAGTACACAAGGGATAATTTCATCTATTTGTGAGTATATTCTGATTTACTAATTCGGCATCTTATAAACAGACCACATTGCTTCACAGTTGTCTAGGAAACAGACTACTCTGAATATGCCATGCTACTCAAAGAATATTGGTGTATCCTACCATAAAAGTTGAGGTCACCTGCAAATGATGCCTTTGAACCCGTGAATGAGAAAAAGGGCAATGGAACTGGTATTGGTATATTAATGCCAACCTTTGAGAATTGTTCAACAAAGATAAGTTCAATTATAATTTATTCTTATGGCAATTAAAACATTTTACTCAGATTTTGATAACTTCAAATTCATCACTCACCTGGCCTGCTTCAATCTCATGTTGAAATTTTCTTGCAGCTGCACCTGATGTTGTGAATATAGCAGCTCCATTGCCATATCTGAAGAATCAATCCAAACAGATTGGCTAATTCTAAGTCTTGAAAGCAATGAATGTCTCAAAATTACAGATTTTGAAGTTTACTACAAAGTCAGCTAATCCTTTGTTTCCAGGAAAAAAAGATATTGGGTGCAAGCAAAATACTGGTTTTGGTTCACAATATCAATGGCCTCCTCCAAGCTCCCAGCCTGTAAATTACCATAGAAACAGTAAATAAGAAAAATTCGATGGCCTCCTGCAAGCAATATTCTATAGTATCTATTTTGGATTTCTTGTTTCTTTCTGCAAGAATCCTCAAACCCCAATCTGGCTACATAGAGGGGTGACTATTTCATAGAGGTTTGGTCAAGAGTGTATGATAGCTAGTTCGGATCTTG
>LPNX010074450.1:13238-27132 GCA_001517045.1 Pseudotsuga menziesii | reverse complement strand
TTCTGGAACACCCAAAAATCCAGAACATAGCATTACTAAGACTGTCTTTCCCTCATATAGGTATCAATGATGATGTACTTTTCCCTGGTGATGCATTTTAATTCGTGATGTTTATGATGGTTCATGTTGCAAATGTGTATCGATATTATTGGAAAAAGCTAATTTTTTGCAGGTTGAGGCATTGATGAAGATGTCGAGCTCGCACCCAAGGGAAAGTGGCTCATGTTCTAAGACCACCTTATTTTAGTGCCAAGGGAGCCTAGGGAGGGGGAAATGCCTTAAATTGCCTACCACAGTGAACCTGGGTAAAAGCCCAAGAGGAATATGCTGTAAATTATCTTTTACCCACTTTTTGATGATTTTAATCTTGGCCTTAAAATAAAATTCACCCAAGTGTAATCTAGTATGGGGAATGAGAAAGCCAAGAGACCTTCTTGGCAGGGAAAAGTTACACCCTTGAGAGTTTATAAAAGTGAGAGCATCCTTGAGTGAGGTGCCATTGTTGATTATTGAGGACTACTGCTTGAACAAGAGGCCTGTTTTGATTGTGATATTGGAGAGCAGTCCAATAGTTGATCTAGCCTGGTTTGTGTGGATAGATGAGGCTGGGAGTGTGCCGGGCCACTAATGTGCATTGTGCATAGAAATCGGTTGCTGTAAGACCAGGAGTCTCTCTACCATGCCATGGCAATCAGTCAGATGTCTATTATTTAAGTTATTATGTGAGTTGAATGAGCAATCTGCTGAGCTCTGTGTTCCTATCCTGCACATCCACTGAGCTTGAGCCCTGCTTGTGGTGGACCAGCTGGTTTTAGGTGGTTGCATTGACTGGATGGAAAGGCACCCCTTGGATGCAAATCCTCCCCATTTGACAGCATGCTGATGGTATATTGCTTTGGAATCTTGGACCAGTGGCTGGTCAGCGACAAGGCAAAGGCATTAAGGTACCTAATGTTTTCTGCTGCTGCAGTTTTATTTACTTGCATCTACTATCTGGATTATTGACTGTGATTGATTTGCTGATCATATCATTATGGTTACAACTTACTGCTCTGGATTTAAGATGTGATTGAGTTAATTACTTATTTTTAAAGACAAAAAATTTGCACCTGGAAACTTATAGCACACCCTTTTAGGTCGAGAAGGTCCATTATATGTCATGCAGTCAAAATAGTATGCGGTCTTCCTTCTTCCATGGAATGCTTGACATCTTTTAGAATTATTAGTTTATTCCCAAATATTTCCAAATTTATCTTTCCAGGGCAGTCACTTATTCCACATGAAAGTTTGAAACATGCCAAGATTGTGAGCCATAAACCCAGTTCTTATGTTAATACCATAAAGAATAACTTGGCATTCTTCTCTTATCTATAAACATATAAGAGAATAGTTGCAACTATTTAAAACTTGAAAACCAAGTCACTAATTATTACTCGTGATTTCTAACAGCATGTATGCCAATTCTATCAAAAAGGGGTGGTCATTACAATCATTGTTCTTGTTACATAAATCTACACAACATTTTAATTAGTTTCTTTGTTTAACTCGCTTCCAATTGATCATTAATAAGTTATAACTTAAAACTGGCTATAGGTCAGAAACCAAACATGAATCAACCTAAGATGAAAAAAAAGGACAAGGATACCCTAGCCTCCCAAAAGAACACACCTGGTGTTGCAATTTGTTAGCATCACGACCATGAACAGGAACAACAGTTCCATAAACATGAAGTTCACGAACAATTGAGCACATACCCTTGAGCTTTGGACATGTTGTGTTGCGGCCACATTTCCATAAACGCAATAAACCAACTAAAATGTCATGTCAACGTAGTTGTCACAAGTAACCATGTGACAATATAAGTCAGCCACAATACCCAGCAAAATTACAACTCCGATGCCCAGCAAAACTAACAACACTTTTAAATTCTGAAATACAGTTTCTAGAATGTAAAAATACATAATCTAACATAAGCTTATTAAAGCTGGAAAAGCATGCATTTAATAATTTTACAACATGAAATAGTAATGAGTGTAAGAATTGTAGATCATTTCAAGATACCCAACTAGTCATCATAATCGTCATAGAAATTAGTTTTTGTGGATGTTGGCATGAGAGAGGCAGAATGTGCTGGTGCAAGTGGAATAGCAGGTATAGCTTTCTCTTTCTTGGGTTGTTTCTCCTTCTCTTTTTCCTTCTCCTTATCTTTTTCCTTCTTATCCTTGAGTCTCCTGTGGCAAAACCACATCTGCAGCTGCCGATCAGAAAGCCCCAGTTGCAACGACAGATCTGCCCTCACTGCCATCAGAAAATGGATGGTAACTGGCCCAGCCTCCGAACCCATCTAAAACAAAGTCTCATTTCAAATGCAGCTCAAGGTTGTGAAACTCGAGGATGCATATCTCAAATTAACACAAATTGCCAAAATACCAAGATGGGTTCGGTGCATATCATCCCCTGGATCTGCACTGAGTTGAGCTGTGCGATTTGTGAATCCTTGGCGTGAATCCCTGGCCAGACAGACAGCCTTCTCACGATATAATGCTAAAAGGTGAATCCTTGGCGTGAATGGCATTTGTAGCTTCCGCGCCCTTTTGGCTTTCTTTTTTACTAACGCGCCGTCGGTTAAGCGACGGTGCCCCACCTTTTGGCTTTTTTTTTGTTGTTTGGATGACCTTTTGGCTTTTTTGACCTTTTTTGACCAACTCGCCATCGGTTAAGCGACGGTTATGAGAATAGCCGTCGCTTAACCGACGCGTATGGCCACATTTACAAAAAAAAATTGAACTTTGTAATTTTTGGTAGGTTTAAAACAAAAAATCCATGCACCGTCGGAAGTAACCGTCGGATTTTGGATCGAAATGTAGTAGTGAGAACAACCTCCCTAAAGCAGATATATCTGATAGCATGATGGATTATTTACATTATAGATAGGCCACTTGTTGACTGGCATGTGCAATAGTGTATTGAGAATACCTTTGAATGCACATACCTTTGAATAAGGATGATTCCCTAGTCATGAACTGACTTTTTCTCAGCAGTACTAAGTCTGATTTGAAGGTCATCTTCAACATCAATTGTGGCCCAAGTTTGAAGAGTGGCATACACATCCTGTTATGAAACTGAGCAGTAGAAAGCACAATGCAAGGCTGATGCCCAGTCAAATATTGTGAAGACCTAAGATGATCTTGAGAGCAAACTTTGTTGAAGTGATAAGTGATGCAACAGTTACAACATCTTTATGTGACAGCTTGACAGTGACTGCTATAATACACCTACAACAGTATGGAATGTACTCTCAGTAGAAGAAATGTTGATATGTGGCATCTTGAACAGCAGATGATGAGCAGATTGATATGATAATGATGCTGACAGCAATTTGATGGACACCATTATGTATTCATGGTTATGGTCTGCCTGACAGAATGATGATGAACAACCAATGAGAGCAGCAGTAAAGAATGATGATCAAAGATTAATGAGCTGAGTTGACCAGCAGAATAAGTATTGATCAGAGGATATTTTGCAGCAGTAAATGACTCAGCAATGAAGAGAATTTATGGCATCTCTGTGTCTGTATAGAAGGCTTCCTTGATGACTTGACATGCTCAACTTTGTCAAGTTATGATCAGTGACAAAGTGAAGAAGACAATGATGTTGGTGACAATCTTCAGAAATATCACCTAGATTTGCAGCAATGAGAAGATGACCAGCAGTGAATAATGATGATCAGAGCAGCAGTGAGTAGCGTTAATGATGAGCAGATGAGCATGAGCTGAGATAGTTGACAGCAGATTAAAGAGACAAGTGATTGATGAGTTGATGTAACAATAAGCTTTAATTGTAAATGCAAGCTTGTCTTGATTTTGAGGTTAGGATACCTCAAACCCTTCTTAGCAGGGTCTAAGAAAACCAGGAAGGGTCCTGGATGTAGAGTCGGTGCTGATTTTACCTAACGATTGTAGCTGAACCATAACTAATACAAAAACACTACAAAATTATATGGTGTTGTGTTCTTTTGTGTTATGGTTCTTGATGATTCAAATGCTTTTGATATGTGAATGATGAAGTGAAAGATGCTTATGAAATGATTAAGAGATTAGCAGAATAATCGTATGATGAATTGATAGTTGATAAGATAAGATAAGTTTTAAATATTGCTTCACACTGATTCACCCCCCCTCTCAGTGTCTAACAATTGGTATCAGAGCCGGCCTTCGTCACGAGCCTAGCAAGCTTGAAGGAGATCCTTAGACACAATGGAGAAAATGAAAGAGTCATCAAGCAATGACGTGCCTGTACTTGATATTGTAGATTATTTTAGTTGGAGGAGCAAAATGAAGGCTTATCTAAAGAAGTTCGATATTTGGGAAATTGTCATCAATCCACCCGCTCCATCAAAGAAGAAAGGAAAACCAGCTGCACAGAAGGAAGCGAAGAAGGACAACACTACAGCCTTGAAGTTCCTCATGGATGGACTTCCCAGCTTAGTGAAGGAAAGTGTAGGAGAGTACACTTCAGAAAAAGAACTATGGTTGAAGCTGGAGAGTGATTAGCAGAAGGCAAGACCAGAACCTAAAAAGATAGATCAGAAATCAGAAGAGAAGCCCCCAGAAGAGATAAATCAAGAAGAAGATAAACAAGAAGAGGACTCTAGTAAAGGTATGGACTCTTGTGTTTATGATGATAGATTGTGTGATGAAATTGAGAAGGTTCTTACAGAAGATGATGAAAGGATATCAAAGACTGCACATCAGATACATCTCACGCTGCTAAATATTGATCTTAGAGCCAATTGGTTCCTAAACACAGTAAATCTGAACCAGAGTGATTTCACGAAGTTTAAAAAGGAAATCTTGGACTCCTTGAATGAATATCAGCAGAAGACCATGTCAATTAAAGTGTTGCTTCTAAAGATCAAAGACAAGGACAAATAGTTGTGAGATCAAATGAAAGACAAGGATGCTAAAGTTGAACAATTAAAGACTGAATTGATCAGTCAAAAGGAAGAATAAAAAAAGCCTGCTCAAGAGCTTAAAGAAATTAGAGAGGTCAATCATGATCTGAAGACTCAGCTGGAGGAAGCCAAGAGGACAGAATAAATCTTGAAGAGTCAGCTAGAAGAAAAGGAGGAGACAGTCTAGAAGCTGGAATTGGAGATAGTTGGTCTCGGGAAGATAGGTAAGAAGAACGAAGCCTTGGTCAAGCTCCAGGACAGCTCAATTGTCCTAGATAAGATCTTAGATTACCAAAGATCCCCACTCGATAAAACTGGTTATGGTTACAAGAAGAACAAAGAAAAACCTGAAGATGACACTTGGTCTCTAGAAGCAGGTCCATCAACGTCCAAAGCTGCTCCCCAGGCACCTGCACATGACAACAAGGATTTTGGAAGTTCAAAGATGAAACAAGGAGTTAGGTCTATTTTTCAAAGCAACTTCATAAAGGAAACAACTACAAGACCCATGTATGAAAGTGGCTTCAATGGTTATTGTTATTTTGTTCTAACTTTGGTCATAAGGCTATGGATTGTAGATTCCATGGAAGAAGAAGGGCTGGAAGCCCCAATGAATCAGTTATATGTTGGACATGCAATCAATTTGGACATGTTGCTGCCACATGTCACACATTGAGATGCTACACCCGCAGTGGGTTTGGACACAAAGCCCATGAATGTGCCAATCAAAAAATTCAACCAAGAAGGAGCACTCCATACATATCAGCAAGAAGATTTGAAGGTCAGAAGACAAATGTCTACAGTCAAGGACACTCTCAGGCATGGAGAAATGAAGTTGATCAAAGAAGTGTTGGAAGCTCCAACAGCTCAGTCAGATGTTGGTCATGTAACAATGTCAGTCACATTGCTGCACATTGTCGTATGATGAGGTGTTATAGTTGCAGTGGCCTTGGGCACAAAGCTCAAGATTGTTGGAGTATACGAAAACAATCCTTGAGAAGTTACCTAGACAACTCATCAAGGAAAACCAGTACAAATGAAGGAACAAATGCTCAAAGGACAGATGTCAAGAAACAGGTATGGATGAGGAAGACCAAGCAGTTGCAGATAGGAGAAGCTGAGCAGAGCAGGGAGGATGGATGCCATATAGCAAGCCAAGTGTAAGGTCTCTCAAAGACCTTAGCACACCTTGAGTTCATGAGGCTGGAGAATGAACTCAAAGGAGAAAGGATGGTTACTCCAGGTATACAGACAGGTCCTAGGATTGTGCATATTGACAGGGGGAGCAGTCAATAGTGATCAGAGATCTCAGACACAAGTATGTGGACAACCTTTTCCATTGATGCCAAAGGGGGAGAAATGAAAACAAAGGGAGAGATGAAGACAAAAGGGGAGCATGCTCATAGGGGGAGCATGAGTTGTTGTCATCAATGACAAAAGGGGGAGATTGTTGATGAAATTGTCATTGATGCCAACATGGACTTGCATTTGAGGTGGAGAGGGAAAGAGGAATTACCGTCAAATCCCAAACTGCCACAATGTTCGAAGTGTTATTCAACCCCTTCCTGGTTTCAAGGCAGCAAAACATATGGTATTTGCTGGAGTTTACCTAGCTGATAGATCAAATCTTGATGATTTGAACATTGCGATTGAAAAACTGACTTGCAATGACAAGCTAATGTGTTGGAAGTTAAAAGCAAAAAGTTTAAGAAAGTCGGCCCAAAAATTAAAACTAAAGTATAATTCAATCTTTGGTATGTCGGCCCAATAAAATATATGAGGTCGACTTCAAATCCAAAGTCAGATATAGTAAGTCGGCTCAGAATTAAAATAAATATTTGCATGTCAGCCCCGAAATTATGGTGAAAATTTAGTATATATACCCCTATCACATTCTCATTTTGTACGGTGAAATTTTCGTGGAATGCTCTGAGGAAATTCGGGTATAAGCTATTGAGGCAGCCATAGTCTTTTGAAGTTCTTTTTCTCTCTAATTTTTGTGGTTTTACTGAGGCATCTTTTTGAAGCTGGATGCGTGGGAGTATTCTGAAAGTTTTCTCTCTCTCGCTGGTCTGAGGAAAGTATGAGTATGATGGTTAGAAGACTTTGAATACTAGAGCTACAATTTAAATGTACGTTCGTGGAAGTCCCACGCCTCTCTGCTGTGCGTGAATATACTACTAAACCAAGTGCTAGTTTTGAAGACCATCAAACTAACAGCATTGAAGCAATGGAGCTATTGCAGTGTTGAATTTTTGTGTGAAGACTTATGTGAAAGGCCATCTACTATTGCATCCACACACGGTGCTTTAAAACTGCTTACTGTTGCTGCTAGTTCTTTAACTTGTAGACAACCTATTTTTTCAACCATATCGTGAGATCGATCAATAGAAAGTAAGTTGGGGGTCACCCAATATTAAGAATGGATATGGAACTTTCCATAGTCAAAAGCTGCGTTAAGACTGTCTCAAAACCTAGCTCCTCCTCCTCTGATTTTGGGCGTGGATTCTGACTAAGTTTGACTATTTCAATTTCTTTGAAACGTTGTGTATGTGGAGGCATCTAGATCTGAACCATCACTTTTGTGGGCTGCTAGATCTAAACCACCTTCTCTGGGCTGATAGGACTATGCCATGACTGTTCATCCTGCTAAGTGATAGTTGTGACCTATTGCTCAGTCATCTAAGGCTGCTGTAACATGTTTAGTGGGCTGTGTTCTTACTGAGGCAGACCATGACTTGTTTGGGCCTTTTTCTTGAGCCTGTTTGCACAAGCTGTGACCTCTGCTACACTGTTTGAGGTCTGAGATAGTCATGAGTTTTGTGTAGTATGCAATCTAAGTTATATGTCTTGTGTATACTACCTTATGATCTAATGCTTCTTGGTCTGCTATCTTACTGGAGTGACTTGACTGCTGATGTATGTTAGTTGGTGTCCATCATGGGACTGGAATCGTTTTCAGAGTTATTGTTTAAGTTTGAATGTGAACATTGATCTAATCTGAGTGGTATGGAATTTGAAAAATCCAAAATGTTGTGTAAGAGGTGTTGCGATTACTGCAATAGAATTGAAGTTTGAAAAACAAAGGGAAGGGTTACACCATTAAAGGAAGCCATCCGAAGTCATAACTCTGTTGCATAGAAATATACAACCTTGATTTCAATCTTACAGTGACAGCCACAGGAGAGTGCTCTGAACTTTGGGATCCAGAAGAAGCCTTAACTAAGGTATCATTCCAAGTCTTCAAGAACATGTCTTCATGCATCCAGCTCCAGTAAGTATAAATTACTTTTCAAAAGTCTGAAACAATAATTGATTCAAGAAGTCAAGAGTTGTCGTTATATTGGATAAACAAGTGCCAATAAAATCACTTATTTGAACATATGAGTCTTGGATATTTTTGGAGACCAATGACATATGATTAGCAAATATTCAAGTGATTTGGGTGCATTGTAGTAAATCTGGAACAGATATAAGTAATTAGTAACAGCATTCAGGATTGAGAAGAAAGTAACAGAACAGCCTCCCTAAAGCAGATATCTTTGATAGCATGATGACTTATTTACATTATAGATAGGCCACTTGTTGACTGGCATGTGCAACAATGTATCGAGAATTCCTTTGAATGCACATACCTTTGAATAAGGATGATGCCCTAGTCATGAACTGACTTTTTCTCAGCAGTACTAAGTCTGATTTGAAGGTCATCTTCAACATCAGTTGCAGCCCAAGTTTGAAGAGTGGCATACATAGCTTGTTATGAAACTGAGCAGTAGAAAGCACAATGCAAGGCTGATGCCCAGTCAAAGATCATGAAGACCTAAGCTGATCTTGAGAGAAGACTTTGTTGAAGTGATAAGTGATGCAATAGTTACAACATATTTATGTGACAGCTTGACAGTGACCGCTGTAACACACCTACAGCAGTATGGAATGTACTCTCAGCAGAAGACATGTTGATATGTGGCATCTTGAACAGCATATGATGAGCAAATTGATATGATAATGATGCTGACAACAATTTGATGGATAGCATTATGTATTCATGGTTATTGTCTTCCCGACAGAATGATGATGAACAACTAATGAGAGCAGCAGTAAAGAATGATGATCAAAGATTAATCAGCTGAGTTGACCAGCAGAATAAGTATTGATCAGAGGATATTTTGTAGCAGTAAATGACTCAGCAATGAAGAGAATTGATGGCATATCTGTGTCTGTATAGAAGGCTTCCTTGATGACTTGACATGCTCAGCTTTGTCAAGTTATGATCAGTGACAAAGTGAAGAAGACAATGATGTTGGTGACAATCTTTAGAAGTATCACCTAGAGTTGCAGCAAGGAGAAGATGACCAGCAGTGAAGAATGATGATCAGAGCAGCAGTGAGTAGCATTAATGATGAGCAGATGAGCATGAGCTGAGACAGTTGACAGCAGATTAAAGAGACAAGTGATTGATGAGTTGATGTAACAATAAGATTTAATTGTAAATACAAGCTTGTCTTGATTTTGAGGTTAGGATACCTCAAACCCTTCTTAGCAGGGTCTAAGAAAACGAGGCAGGGTCCTAGATGCAGAGTAGGTGCTCTTCATATCAGTAGGTGCTGATTTTACCTAACGGTTGTAGCCGAACCAGAACTAATACAAAAAGACTACAAAATTATATGGTGTTGTGTTCTTTTGTGTTATGGTTCTTGATGATTCAAATGCTTTTGATATGTGAATGATGAAGTGAAATATGCTTATGAAATGATTAAGAGATTAACAGAATAATCGTATGATGAATTGATAGTTGATAAGCTAAGAAAAGTTTTAAATATTGCTTCACACTGATTCACCCCCCCTCATAGTGTCTAACATCATACACACTTGAATATTTTATGGGTCATGTAAATAATGTAGTAATTCAACTGAGGTTACAAGGTAGATACATCCTTGATAAAAAAAATTGTAGAAAAGCTACTTAGGAGTATGCAAAAAATGTTTGAATCTATGGTGGTATTCGTAGAGGAAGATAAGGACCCGACTCAATTGTCACTTGAGGAATTTTCAAGTTCACTAGCGTCCCATGAGTCAAGCATGTTCCAGTATGATGATAACACATTAGAAAATACATTTAAATCACATGTTTCTATGTCAAATAACAAATGTAGAAGAAAGACAAGACACATAAGAAAGAGGTGGCATATTTTTTAACTGCATGAGCTTGCAAGTTTCTCAATGCATGGTATTCCTCTCACCATATTCATTCTTTTCAATAGATTTAATCCACCAAAATACAAATGACCATTCTTAAATTCCAAAACCAAGACTGGTATTTACTTTTAGTTGCATTTGTGCATTAAGACCATCCATTGAAGAAAATGTTGCAGCCATATCTTACTATTATGATGACTCCTCTAAACATGATTATGAGAAATATGAAGAATAATGTGAATGTTATGAGGAAGAGGTTCCATCTTTCAACACTTCTTACAATTTCATAAGGGATGAGAGTTATTATTATGACCTTGTGTATCTTTAAGATGTATGTGCCAAACCACCACGAACTACTCATATGAATGGATTAGAAAGCTTGAGAGAAACATGTAAAACTTTTCCCCAACAATATCAATCATATCTTGCTTTGATGGGAGAGACACACAAGACCATTATTTTTGAAGAATTTGTTGATTAGGTGTTTTGATATATGCCTACTATTGTAGATGTGATCTCTAAGGAAAAATAAGCCATCGACCAGTTTCAATGAGCATGAAAGGAGTAAAAATCAACCTACTTGTGAAAAGAGTAGAGATATGTCCTCTGTAAATGAGGAAAGTATAAACACGTTTTTGGACCACATGGTGTGGGTGTTGAATTAATTTCATCCTAAAGAAGATGGAAAGAGCCTAGATACATCATTAAAGGAAGAAGCAAAGACTCATGAAGTGGAGCATCAATCACCTCAAGGTGATTGTAGAGAAGAACATGAAGATGGAAGTGAATATAAGATTGCAATCCTTATTGATGGGGGTTGTACAAATCAAATATCCCGATGGATCCTTGAAATGTGAAGGAGTAACTATTGATCCTAGAGATCATATTTGAGAATGTTGTTGAAAGAGAAAATTCTCATAAGCATGAATATGAAGACCTTGTATCAGATAAAGAAGAACTAATATTGACTTCCCCATCACCACTTCAGCTTCAAGAAGTTGATCAAATCAAGAAGAAAGAAGATGAGGATTTCTCTCATAAACCATACTTCATTGAAGGGTTTTTGAATATGAGTGAAGGAATATACATGAATCCCTTAGCATACTCCATGACACCACCATTGGTTTCAAATTATTGTTGGAAATATTCTTCATTGGAGAAGTCATCCTTCCTTGAAGACATGGAGAAGATTCAAAGAGCAATGTGCAACATCGAAGGTAATTTCATGTATTTTATTTTTTATAGAAACAAGTTGGTTGAGATTAATGAATGGTTACATGAAGAATACTTGAATAATAATGAGGATTTTCATAATCTAAAAGTTCAAAATAAGAAACTTCTTTATAGGATGCAAGATACTTCATGTTCTCCCTCCTATGTTTTAGATTGTCATAAGGGGAATTGCTTGGAGGATTCTCATGACATGATGGATTAGGAGGAAAATGGAAAATTGAAGGTTCTTGATGTGTTTGAATGTGATCTTGATGAGATCAAATCACTTGTTGTGGTAGAAGAGGAACTTGATCTTCCTCTTGATAATGGTTACACCTTTTGGAAGAAGTGCATGATTCCATTACCTTGGAACCAAAATATGAGGAAAGTCTCACACTTTGGAGGGATATGCATAATAATACCCCTATGGAGCCTTCATAGGGTGGAAATTTTTCACTTTATGATCATTTGGGCGAGTTGGTTCTTTCTCCTAAATCCTACACTTCCATATTTTTCAGCATTCATGCTAATGAAGTATGGGTGAAAGGTTTCTTTTTTAGGGTGCCACACGAGGAGTGTGAGATTCCTATCTCTCCTTTTGATGATGAAATGACTAGAGAACCATATTCTTTACATTTGCAGCAAAATCCTTTGTTGCATTATGATGATACACATCTACATGGGTGCACATATGATGTTCACATGATGTTCACAAAGACTATATACATGTCATGTGGATTTATAAGTCAAAGCTAAATGTAGGTGGAGAAGTTGTAAAGCATAAGATGGGGCTTATTCCATAAGGATTTAGTCAACAACTTAAAATTGACTATAATGAAACATGTACACCTAAAGCAAGACTTGATACAATTTTACTTGTATTGTCAATTGCAGCTCAAAATAACTAGAAAGTGTATTAAATTGACGTGAAATCAACATTTTTAAATAAATATTTGGAAGAACAAGTGTATGTAGAACAACCACCTCATTATAAAGTTAGTGGACATGCAAACAAAGTGTATAGATTGAAAAAGGAATTATATGGGCTAAAGTAAGCACTAAGAGTCTCTTGCATATTTAATTAGTAATGGTTTTAGTGGAAGTTCCATTGAACCAATGTCAATATACACAAAGGTAAATCTACATGGGTGCTATATGGAATCATTTAGTTCACAATAAATTACTCCCATAAGGGTAGTATGGCTCATGGAGCCATTCTATTTGGTGGACTCGGTAATAACTAATAAAAATTTATGTTATTTCATAAAATAAAAAATTAAAACTAAAAAATAAAAAAATCATGTCCACTTATATGAAATCATTTAGTTCATAATGAATTACTTCATTAAAGCTAAGGGTAGTATGGAGCCATTCTATTTGGTGGACTGGTAATTGTTAATAAAAATAAAAAAAAAATTATATTATTTCATAAAATAAAAAATTAAAACTAAATAAAAATAATTATTTACATTAAAAAATAATAAAAAATTCATTTCCCTCACACAAGTTAAAAGTAAATAAAAATATATTTCTCCCTGTAAAATAAATAAAAGCAAGAACAGAGATCGAATGATTCAGGTTTCATAGATGGATAATAGGTCACACAATCCACTGAGAATTTTTAATGGACTTGTAGTGCGTTATACTTCAAGTGATGGAAAACAAGTAGCTTAAAATCACTCACCCATTTAACAAAAAACCTCTTCACATTCAGGAGGAACTGGTACTTCCCGGTTTGACAAATTCAAGCAAAACTTGAGTGTCCAAAGAAGGTCCTCCCATATTCCTTATAGCTGTGCTGACACCCAATCCAAGTTGTGCAATTCTCGAGTGAAAGCACTCAAATATTGTGCATCCTTTCTTCGCACAAAACTCTGCACCACTCAAATATTGTGGATTCCCATTCTCATCATCCTCACGAGTAAAATGTTTAAACATACGAACGACCTCTTCTACTATATTCACAGCTCCTTGCAAGATTTCAGTAGCTGATGGGTCTAATTTGATGAGTATATCTGTGACAAGACAAAGTCCCTTATCAAGAGCTTCAGAATTATGCCGCCCCTCTGCTTTGGCTTCAACGAGATGTCCCTCGCAAAGACCTTCCGTATCTTCTAATCTATCAATTTCTCTAGCGATGCACAGAATTACAGCATTAACGAGTACTTGTAAAAGAACTGGACTATCCAAATCTGAGTATGTGATCCAGGTTCTCCTCAAAATAGAAATGCCGTGATTCAAGTCTTCACTGCTGGTATCGTTTGCATTCCTCTCATCAGAAAATTTTAGTGTAAGAATGAGAGAACCGATAGTGTCTAAATAAAGTCTATAATGAGATTCTCCAATTATTTGCCGAACTTGCTCATTCAGCTCATCAAAACCCTTCCAAAACAATCGCAACACAAGGGATTCGAATTTCATATAACTTGTTGCATGGCGAGAAACATGCTTTATCATTAAGATATACCCCATGGTGAAGATATGTCTTTCTTCTATATTATCTATGTCCACTGGCTTCAGATCTATGAC
>LPNX010074450.1:0-12637 GCA_001517045.1 Pseudotsuga menziesii | reverse complement strand
TGTGTTTGCGAACTAGGGCTGGGTCGCGTAGGTCAACACGAGGGAGGTGAGTCGGGGGGATGCAAATCCCCTAGGTTTGAGCTGATGGAAGGTTTGGACCCACGAGGCCTGGGGCCCGAGGGTGGGGAAATGTGGAATGAAAACGGAAAGAAGGATGGAGAAAGGACGGGAACACGGTTTGGTCCAAGGTTTGGTACAAGAGGATGTTCGACCTTTAAACCTCCCCAGTCGGTTGGTTCTGGTAAAAGCGGTTCTTTAGGAAATGCCAATCTATCTCTTCTCGAATCCTATCGACTCCTAAGTCTTTTCTTCATGAAATAAGAAGTCTACAAAGAAATTTCCTTTGGGGTGCTAGGGAGGCGAAAGACATTTTCCCTGGTAAGCTGGGAAGGCATCTGCCGACCCAAGGAGTAGGGAGGGTTGGGGCTTAGGGACCCAAAGGTTATGGCTGAAGTACATGGTACAAAACCGGGGTGGAGGTGGTCCAATTACTTGGTAGAAACTTGGGCTAGGTCATGGCACATCAAGTATGCCTGAGATAAGCCAAAGGACCAACTTGTCCGACTCAATGATGACCAAATTGGCTCTCCCATTTGGCGGAAAGATGTGGGTGGGAGAAGGTTGGTGTAGAAAAACTATTTCTAGGAAATAAGGAATGGGGAGAGTGCTAAATTCTAGGAGGATTCATTGAATCAGCTGCCCAAGATGGGATCTAATCTAATATGGAGACGTTTGCGTGAAAGAGGAATTGAGGAAGGAAGGATTAAGGTAAACCATTATTGGGGAGATCGAGGATTGGAGGGTCAGTGGCAAGGGAATTATTAAGTAGGGCCTAATATCACCAACGATGATGAACTGAGGTCTTTATAGGAGGAACTTCAGCATCAATTCATCCGAGTTAGGGGGCCATATATTTTACGGTGGGGTTATTCTAAGAAGGGATCATTCATCATAAAGGAGTCTTACAACATTAGGGTAAGCAGTAATGAGGAGGAGGATGGATTCTAGAAGAAGATCTAGGATACTAACTTGTGGCCAAAGGTGGCTACGTTCTCTTGGCTAGTATCCAAAGGTCAAATCCTCACAGGGGAAAACCTTCAAAAATGGGGGCTCTAGGTCCCTTCGCAGTGCCCCCTCTGTCTCTGAGAATTGGAAAGCATGGTATATACATTAAATTTTATTTAATTAAATTAATGAACAGTGATGTTTAAAAAATCATCTTTAGTAGGTACATGTCAACACAAAATTTCTGATAAGTGGTAATTTTAATTGTTTTGAGACAACATACCTTGAGGAGAGCAGAGCCATTTGATGAGGGTTTGTCTGTGTTCGCAAACTAGGGCTCGGCCGCGTAGGTCAGCACGAGGGAGGTGAGTCGAGGGGATGCAAATCCCCTAGGTTTGAGCTGATGGAAGGTCTGGACCCACGAGGCCTGGGGCCCAAGGGCGGGGAAATGTGGAATGAAAACGGAAAGAAGGATGGAGAAGGGACGGGAACAAGGTATGGTCCAAGAGGATGTTTTCCAAAGACCCAGTCTATTCCGACCATCCAAATAAGATTCGAGGTGGTAAGAGGCAAGATTGAGTTATGGAAGGAGACAACCCTTATTGGGAAATTTGTGGGGATCTAGCCCAAGGAGAGGGATTTGGTCCAGTGGATTAAGACAGTTTGGAACCCTAAAGGACACTAGATTTACAACTAGAGTCTAAAGGTTTCTTCACAATCATCTTTCTCAATCGAGAAGACAAGCATAGAATCATGGAGGGAGGCCCATATTTCTTTTTTTGGGTTGGGTTATATCTTAGACCCTGGAAAGAACGATTCAATCCGGAAACTGAAGATTCAACGGTTTCCCCGGTTTGGATCCATATTTTCTCATTACCCAACGAATTTTCGGATATGGATACCCTGAAGGATATTGGTAATACCCTAGGAGAATTTGTGAAGGTGGTTGAGAAAACCAAATCCCAATGATACACAACTTTTGCTCGCATTTGTGTTTATCTCGGTCTATTAAAGGAAATCCCAGAAGCGATTAGCCTAAACTGGGAGGATGATAAATGGATTTAACTGATAGACTATGAACAACTGACTTTTTGTTGCCAGCACTATCATGAATATGGTCACCCAGGGAGGGATTTCCCAAAGATGGCCAAGCAATCGACCAACCCTAATTAGTGGCAGGGTGGCGAGCCCAATAGGGAAGGATTCACTCAGGTAAAGAACAGAAGAAGAGGTAAAGGAGGAGGCCCCTCTAAGATAAGGAAAGGCCCCATGGTTATAGACCCCAGCTCCAACAATCCCTTTGATTTCCTGGGAAAGAGGTGACGTGAAGAAGGAACCTATGAGGATAAGGGAGATCAGGGGAAACTAATCGAAAAAATCAAGGAGATGGAGAAGGAAGAGGAGCACCAAACTCCAATGGAAGGAACTGAGGAGAACGAGGTTGAAGAAATGGATTTGGGGGAGTTGGATCTGGATGCAATCGAAGCAGAATGCAGAAAGAAGGGAAATGGTTATGTCTCTAGAAGGCAATTAGAACTTCTCCAAGAGGCCATTCTCAGAACGGGAGCACACCAGAACCTGGGGATTGAGCTAGACCCGTAAAAAGGTAGCAAGAGGAAATCCCCAGAAGAAGAAATGCGAAGGGGAAGGAAAACAAAGAAGCAACACATAGAGGAGGTAGGTGTTAAACTCATTCGAATCAGGTCAGTACCCCACAATCAGGATGGCCTTTTCTAAGGTTAATAAAGATTGTCAATGAAGATAATATCTTGGAATATAAGGGGGTGTAATCATCCCAGAAAGTGGAATACTCTAGCTAGGAAGATTAAGCAATAGAAACTGGATATTCTTTTCCTTCAAGAAACTAAGTGCAATTCTTAAATAATGGAAAAACCAGGGAGCGGATCTAGAAGGGTAGTAGATCCATGGCTCTTGATGCTACTGGAATGGTTGGTGGGATTGCACTCTTATGGAAACCAAACGTTGTGGATATCACAGATTGGCAAGCTAACCTATTTGCGCTAATTGCAGAGTTCCAACTGCTGAAGTTAAGAACTAAAGGATCCCTAATGAATATCTATGGCCCTATTGCCTTTCCTCATAAACAGTCTTTCTTGGATTTCTTAGGATGGGTCAAGGGTCTAATAGTGACAGGGAACTGGGTAATAGGAGGGGAATTTAATCTTGTCACCGATCTAGGGAAAAATAAAGGGGGAAGATGATCCCTAGACAAGTATCATGAGGCTTTCTACAATTTCTTGACCCAAAGCCCTGTGAAAGATATGGAGATGGGGAATGGTTGGTTCACCTAGAATAACAAACACGGAGGTGAAAACCTGGTTCCCATGCGACTTGATAGATTCATGGTCTCTAAAACCATTGTACAAGGTACAAGGGAAATAAGGGCTAACATTCTCCTTGCATCTGGCTCAAATCATTGGCTTAGCTGCCTCAACTGGGATTGGCCAAACACTACCCTGAGCAAACCATTTAGATTTAAGCTATCATAAGGACTTTAAGGAGTTGGTCACCCAGTGGTACCAGGAAATGGTCCCCCCCATGGGTACAATAATGTATTGTTTCCAACAGAAACTTAAAGCCCTTAAGGCAAAAATTCGCACGTGGAATAGGGAAGAGTTTGGAAATATCTTTGAGGACAAAAAAAGGTTGATAATCTAAATTGAACTTATCAATAAGAAGGAGATGGATGAGGGGTGGGATGAGAACATGAAGCTCAAGGAGAAGGATCTTTTATGTCAGCTAGAGGCCAGGGAAAGGCAGCAGGGGTTTTTCTAGAAACAAAAGTCTAGGGTTAAATGGATTCAGGAGGTGAAAAGGAATACGAAATTCTTCCACAACTCGGTCCTCCAGAATATAAATAGCTCAAGAATCCACAATTTCAACAAGTCGAATGAAAGTAGGGTGGAGACTTGAAGGGAAATAGAGGAGGAGGAGCATACCCAACACTTCTCTGATATCCTCTTCGAGGATGGAGGCAATAGAAGGAGATCCATAACTAGGATTACTGATCTGATCCCTAGGACCGTGACCAAAGAGAACAATGAAATGCTCCTTAAGACAGTTGCTATGTAGGAGGTTGAGGAAGTTATCCACCAAATGGCTCTTGGGAAAGCCCCTCGGTTGGATGGCTTCACCTCAAATTTATTCCACCATTTCTGGGATTTGGTCAAGGAGGAGGTGCTGGATATTGTTGAAGAATCCAGGAGTAAGAGAGTAGTACTCAAAGCTTTCAGTGCAACTCTTCTCACTCTAATCCCTAAAGAGGTAGGTGCATATAGCCGTGATAAATTTAGACCCATAGCCTTGTGCAATGTTATTTACAAGATTAATTCTAAGGTAATAGCAAACCATCTGAAACCACTCCTCCCTAGCCTTATCAACCCTAAACAGTCAGGGTTTGTGGAAGGAAGGCAGATTTTGGATGGAGTCATCCTTGTCCATGAGGTGCTTTATTCCCTGAAAAGTATCAGATGACCAGGCATGATGATCAAACATGATATTGTGAAGGCCTATGACAAACTAAGCTGGCAGTACATGGACAAGATGCTTGAGGCCTTTAGCTTCAGTCCTTAATGGGTGGAGTGGGTTATGGGCCTAGTAACAACTCCTTTCTTCAATATCCTGCTGAATGACTCCCAAACTAAAGTGTTTCAACCCTCTCGAGGCATCAGACAAGGGGACCCTTTGTATCCTTTTCTCTTCATTCTAATGGCAGAAGGTTTGAGTCACCTTATTCAGTCTCAAGCAAGGAATGGGGAGTTACGGGGGCTCAAGGTCCATGATGGAATGGACCCTTAGACACACTAGCATTTCGTAGATGACACCATGCTCATGGGGTACACTTTAGTCCAAGAAGCTCAAAGCTTCAAAAAGAGTCTAAACCTCTTTGCTAAGGCTTCAGGCCTAGCAGTCAATCCCAATAAATCCCAGGTCCTTTTTATGAATACTGCACCAATTGTCCAGAGGGGTATTGTTAGGATCTTGGGTTTCTCTCTAGGGGTGATTCCTTCAAAATACTTGGGAGTACCCCTTGGGGTAGGGGAGTTGAAAAAATTCTCATGGTAGGAACTCCTTAACAGAATGAAACAATGGCTCTCCAGTTGGGTCCTTCGACCTTTAAACCTCCCCATTAGGTTGGTTCTGGTAAAAGCGGTTCTTTAGGCAATGCCAATCTATCTCTTCTCAAATCCTATCGACTCTTAAGTCTTTTCTTCATGAAATAAGAGGTCTACAAAGAAATTTCCTTTGGGGTGCTAGGGAGGCGAAAGACATTTTCCCTGCTAAGTTGGGAAGGCATATGCCGACCCAAGGAGCAGGGAGGGTTGAGGCTTAGGAACCCAAAGGTTATGGCTGAAGTACATGGTACAAAACTGTGGTGGAGGTGGTCCAATTACTTGGTAGATCCTTGGGCTAGGTCATGGCACATCAAGTATGCTAGAGATAAGCACAAGGATCAACTTGTCCGACTCAATGATGACCAACTTGGCTCTCCCATTTGGCAGAAAGATGTGGGTGGGAGAAGGTTGGTGCAGAAAAACTATTTCTAGGAAATAAGGAATGGGGAGAGTGCTAAATTCTAGGAGGATCCATTGAATTAGCTGCCCAAGCTAGGATCTAATCTAATATGGAGACGTTTGCGTGAAAGAGGAATTGAGGAAGGAAAGATTAAGGTAAACCATTATTGGGGAGATCGAGGACTGGAGGGTCAGTGGCAGTGGAATTATTAGGTAGGGCCTAATATCACCAACGATGATGAACTGAGGTATTTACAGGAGGAAATTCAGCATCGATTCATCCGAGTTAGGGGGGGCATATATTTTACGGTGGGATTATTCTGAGAAGGGATCATTCAGCATAAAGGAATCTTACAACATTAGGGTAAGCAGTAATGAGGAGGAGGATGGATTCTGGAAGAAGATCTAGGCTACTAACTCGTGGCCAAAGGTGGCTACGTTCTCTTGGCTAGTATCCAAAGCTCGAATCCTCACAGGGGAAAACCTTCAAAAATGGGGGCTCTAGGTCCCTTCTCAGTGCCCCCTCTATCTCCGAGAATTGGAAAACATGGGTCACCTTCTGGATAGTTTCCCCTTTGTTGCATCCATCTAGGACAAAGGGGATTTGAGATTTAGAAGAAGCGATCGAAGGAGAGGGCATCCGACTCAAACTCTGAAGGACTGGAACCCTAAGGAATTTAAAAACCGGATCATTCACACCATGTGGGAGGATTTTCCAGGAATGGAAATGTGGTGCATATGGAAGGAATAGAATGGAAGGATCTTTTGGGATAGAAGGAATAATGTTAATGATGTTTGGAAGACTCTGTAAGAAAACCTTTTGTCCATGATCTGCCATAGGAAATGGAGTGATGAGGATAAGATCATCCCAAGGGAGGAAAGATATGTTTTTGCAATATGTGGTTTAGATAGGTCCTGGATGGATGGTCTTAGGTGCAAAGACAAAATTTGGAATCCTTCTAGTCTATATTCTTGGTCTCCACCCCCACCCCAAGTCTTCAAGCTCAATTTTGATGGATCCACTAGGGGAAACCTGTTGCCAGTAGACTATGGAGGATTTTGCAAGGACTCTAATGGAAGGATTCTCTAGATGTATCTGGGAGCTATTGGAACTGACAGCAATAACTCCACTAAATTGGAGGGCCTAATCTAGGGTTTTGAATGCCTGGTCGATGGAGGTTGGATACCTGTGATCATTGAAGGAGACACTAACATCCTGATTCATATGGCCAAGGGATTGGAAAATGGGAAGACAAGCAAGAAGATCTCATCTAGCTGGTGCTTGGCTAGCCTTCTAGACACCCTCTAGTACATGGTTGGAGAAAACTCGGTGGTGTCCTTCTGCCACGTCCATCATGAAGCCAACAAGGTGGTTGAATCGATGGAAAATGCTGGTGTGGATGGTGGGACAGGGAATTGGAGGGGTAATCTAGATGATTTCCGCTATGAAACATGGACCCAACAATGCCGACAGATGGTCATGTGTGACTATGAGGTTAGACCACATGTGGAACGTGTAGAGGATGGAAATGATGGTGATGATAGAGGGCGATAGCAGGCCCAAGAAATCCCTGCATCATGACACGCGTGATCACGTGGTTAAATTCCCATGGCGGGTTAGTCCAGACCATGGATGTTGTGTCTGGGTACGATCTTAAGAGAAATAGGATGAGTGAGGAAAGCAAGGATCAACAAAGAGATTTGGCCTTTAATTATGAAAGGATGGTTGTTACTGTACTCACTACGAAGGGCGTTGGGAGCATGATTAGGGTGATGTATGCATGGTACAAGGTAGTTTGGGAAATTATGTATTCCCTCTCAATTTATCTGGGGCAGGATCCACCACCTTCCATTTTTTTCGACGAGGCGTCGTAATCCTGTTCGATTTGGAGCTGGGTTCTGTGCCTACTCAGTGGCAAGCCTATAGGACAGGTGTACTTCTTCTTGTTTTCTGTGGAGGAATTATTGGTGGCTCTGAGCTCATGGCTCCCAAGTGCTCCCTAAGAAGTGAGGCGGGGTTGGGAGAGGCTTCCGGTATCCCAGACAGGAAGGAAAAGGGGGTCACAAGTAAGAAGGAGGAGAGACGCCAAGCCTCGAGGGCACAACTGCAATCCCAGGAGGCTACAGAGTTTTCCAAAGAACATGTACCTCTAGACCTATGCCTAGAAATTGATAAGGTAGTCAGGGATCTGTGGGAGGAGGTCAAGATGATTCCCGTCGAGGATCTTTGCAAGGAGGTATTAGAATGGGTGGTTGACCAAGGAAACATGGTGGGCCGAGAATTGGTGGATGATTATTTGTTGATGATGTATTGGGTCTTCATACAATTGGTTCGACATTCCTCAATTTCCATGGAAGCAAAGCGAGAAGGCGATGAGGAGCCTGGTAGAGCTTGGAAGGAACATAACGGTGAGTGTCACATGATGCACTAGAAAATAGATGTGATGGAATCCCATTTGGTAATTTTTTTCTACCCGGTGAACGAGATGCAGGAGGATCCTGCAAGGCCCCATGAGAGGGGGATTTCCCTTGATAAGGAGCATCGTTTCAAGCTGGCAAGAACTTCTTCTGGGCTTGGCCAGCAAGGAAAGCCACCTGCTGCGTCCACTTTGGCATGCCCTTGTTGGGGACAATCTGTCCAGAATTGGGTCTGATCTATGTTTTCTAATGTGTTGTGTTTGTCATTTTCTTTCTCGGTTGTGGGTTGTAAGAGGAATCTCGTTCTAGTTGGCCTTTACTTGTAATGGGGGGCGTCTATTAGATGCAACCTTGTGCTTGTTTTTTAGGGGTTTGGGTAACCTTACTGTCCATGCAGTAGGGGTGTATCTGACAAGAGCTGAGGTTTTTTGTGAAGCTTTGTCAGTATGACTGTCATAGAGATATATTTGTTGTGTAATTAATCTCTTTTGATGTTATACAATGTTTTATTTACAAAACAAAAACTTAAAATTTCTAAAAATTAATAATGTTAAAAGAATTTACAAGATTAATGCACATAATGATTTGTATCTATGCATGTACTCAAAGCATTGAGAAGATTATAATAAATGACATAATTAACTTCACCTACTACCATAAGTTATGGATAACATTTTAAGACTGTGTCACCTAATTACTTGTAATGTACTTAAACTCTATGGATGCATGTCATTATTTTATAAGATCTATAATAAAAAAAGTTTATTGTGTTCACATAAATAAGATATTATCTTAGTTTTTGTATAGAAGAATATGAAGAATGCATAACACTACATAGAATATTTCTCTTATGTCTTTTTGATCTTCAAGTATTCTTTAGTGTTTCTTACCACTTAAAATGCATACCAATTACTCACTCATGTTAGCAAATATTTAATGGCCATCCAATCTACAAAATATGCACTTAAGGATGCACTTTTGGAATCTATGGCCATATTAGATGATATTTCATTCAACTTAATTGAAATCAGTGTAAACTCCAATGTTATGTGATGTCAAAGTGATTTAATTGCCATGTTGTCATGTGAGATTTTGAAGTTATGAAGGTGTTGAGATTTGTGTTATCATTGATGTCAAAAATATTTTTTATAGAATTGAAGTCTTATATCTAGCTTGAAGAAGTATATAGAAAATATGTGTGTAATGCTAGTTTGAATATGTATATAGATAATATGTGAGAAAATCTCAGAAAGTTTCACCAAATGTCAAAGAGATTATTGAACTTGGTGATGCTTTGAATAAGTATACATAATAAAGGTGTTTGTATGCAATTAAGTTATGGAACTCTAGTGTACAAATCCCACAAAGTGATGGAAATATAGTGCACAAATTTTGCCCTAGGAAAAGACAAAAGTTTTTTGTTGGAAAAGATGAAGAATCCAGTCGCAAGATGAGCAAGGATGCAACAGAAAAGACCATGATGGAAGAGGAAAAGATAAAATCAAAATCGGGAGTTTGATCTATTTTTTATAAGAGTTAGTTAAGTTAGATTAATAGTTATTTTGGGAATGGGTGTGATTGTAAATTGGCCAATAGTGCCTGTATTAATGTAACGAGATGTTTTGAGTCGTAGAACAACCCGTCAACTATCAGTTGGGAATTATTCGAATGGTAAAACAAGAATTGTAAAAAGAATATAAGGTCGATCCAAGTTTTGTGTGGATGACCAAGGAGTGGAAAAAGGACCGAACAAGACTAGATAGCTAGCAATACATGAGAGAATGAGAGAAACAAACGCCTCATATATTGTAAAGAATATCCTGAGAGAGTTCTACAAGATATGTGCATAGACCAAAGACATTTAAAATATCACTCATACCAGATGAAGAGCGCCTTTATGGTTTTTCCCATATGGGTTTCCATGTTAAATATGTGTCTTTGATATATGTGTCTACTGTGAATGAATATTTACAATTTTGTCGAATATATAATGATAAAATATTATGGAGTGTTGATTGTTATGCGTTAAAATCTATATATGTCTTCTATGTGTGTTGATGGATCAGTCTTCCTTACTTTCTGATCTATGTATAACGATGGAAGTCCATCCCTTAGTTTTGGTCGAGCAACCTGACTATGTTGTGATAAAGAAATACCCTTGCATAATTGTAGAAGGTTGGTTCTTGCAGTACCCATAGATATATTGGGTGAGACCTCACTTGTGTCGCGAGCCTTGCCGATGGAGATACACTCTGTGGGGTGGATATATTGGGATTTGTTGAGGAATAGGGAAATATGAACCTTTGTCAATAGGGATGATGCCAACAAATGGTTATGTTTCTGTGACCTGAATCATTGTTAAGGGGACATGTTTTGGCTCACGACGAAACCATAAATTGAAGACTGGGTTGATTACAAAGAAAGAGAGTTTACACAAGAAGAAAGTAAAGGATTGTGATTGAGTCTGACAGAATGGTTAGAAATATATATTTACATAGATATTTATGATATTTCCTTTAGTGAATTTTCCATTCGGCTGTATGAATGGTTGTTAAAGCTAGTGAGTTAGAGGAAAAAATTTCAAGTCGAAGAACCCATAGAATGGAGTCTTCAGTTAAGCCAACAGTTGGAAAAAGTCAATAGTATATCTAGGGATGTTGACTTCTGGTTTGATATAATTCTAGAGGGATATATTACTGAGATTGCAATCGATATTATAAGATCATACAATGAGATAGTAAGACAATTCTTCAAAGGACTTAGAGGTCGCTACTTGAATTCCTTAAAATTGTGGAAAAATATGTTAGTATGTGAAAACGAGATCTTGAGGATGGAGTCCGATGAATAAATCATTATGCGTAGAGACCATGGGTAATGTTGCAAGATATAATTGAACAACATGGACAAGAATAAGTTGAGATGTGAGTCTATCCATAGTGATACTGAGCAAGAGGGTGGTCACTTAAAGAGTGGAAGAATATTTCAGTCAGGAAAGAGAAGAAGGACTAGGATAGGAAGATGAAGTTGCAGCATGATTGAAAGAAGGGACTACGAGTTGGAACCGTATTATTATTTTTTCTAAGTTATTTTACTTAAGATATTTATCTAAAATAATAAAAAGCACAACAATACATCAAATATACACAATACAAAAATATTTTTATCGGGGAAAACATAAAGGATAAAACCCCGCAAACTTCCTCATAATAGTTATGTCACAATGATAATATGACAAGATATAATAACCCAAGAAAAATATTTCTGCATCAACTCTATGTCCCTCCTCTTCCTCACTCTCCTAAGGTGTACACAAAAGAGTAAGTGAAGTGTGCGACAAATGAGGAGGGTGCCTCCCTATTTATATTCTTCCATTGAGTTGTTAACTCAACCACTAGGTTGGCCAGGCTACCTTTTGGGATGACCTACCTAACAATACTCATAAACACATTTTACTTTATTTAACCTGGGGACTATTGCCCTAAATTACAACAAAGGGTTTACCTCAGTGACCATACACAATGATGACATCCCAAAAGGAGGAACACGCATCCCCGATGGGGGTACAACAATATACAACAGTAATATACATCAAAATATCTTCCAAAGTTGCAATTACAACAACACTCCCTCTTAAATACGGGGTGTGTGCAAGCTAATGAGGGTCTCTTTTGACACGTTAAATGCAGTAGAAAACTAAAAAAAAAATCCATCAAATTAAATGGATATCTTGAGACACTTACACAATGAATCTTGCAATGAGTAAAAAAGATGAAATGTAGGATATTGAATGGTGTTTCCAAATATTAAAAAAAAAATCTATTGAAAATTTTCTTAACTATCTAAAGTTAGATCTTTTTTAACGGGCACTTTTTATTTTTGGGACAAATTATAAGGTATATGTTTTTGTGGGTGCAGCCTTTGAGTGACTAAATGATGGAATAAACTTACAAAAAGTGGTAAACATATAGAGAACATATAGTACTAGAGCACGACTATTTTTCCAATAATAAAAAATAAATTTTTAATTATCTAAGTGATCAAATCTAGAAAACGGTATGTCAATTGTGGGTGAAACATTTGAATGTCTTAATGCAATTATTTGGAAATGGTTTTTTTATAGCATGTAGAGGTCAATGTTCTTTAGTGAAACATATAATTTGTTTTCAAAATGGTTGAGAAATGAAAGAGTTATATGGATGAAACACTAACAGCCTATTTTTTGAGTTGAGGAGTGATGACAAAAGATAAATAAGAAAAAAATACAAAAAATTATATATTCTTGTTAAAAATTACATATTTGGAATCTGCAAAAAAATCCATGTTTGTTTCTAAAATTTCATAAAATATGGAGGTGTGAAACATACTGTAACCAATTGCTAAACACGAGCATATTAAAAATTTGGATATAATGCTCAATTAGCCATGGTTTATCATACTCCGAGGTATAGGAATGTTGAATCCAAAGCAAAGTCCGAAGTAGACACATAGGCATAAGAATGCCATGACAACATGGGTGGAGGCTTGACCTTATCATTGGCAGGAATACATTTTTGAATTTAAACAAAATGTGCACTTGGCATATTACTGAAAAATGAGTGCGCATTATATTACTACAAAATGAGTGTGCATTTTATTACAACAAAACAAGTGCATGTTTTTTTACATCAAAATGAGTGCGT
>LPNX010074448.1:69934-182273 GCA_001517045.1 Pseudotsuga menziesii | reverse complement strand
CATTTGTAGTTCAACTTGATTGTTTATGCGAAGTAGATTAGTAATTTTGATGGACATGAGTAATCAGTATATACGTAATGTTGATCATAATTCAATTTTCTTTGCATACTAGCATATATTTTGATCTCACGTTTTGTGTTAAGTTGTAGTGTGTTTTCAAGCTTCACAGGTTGAAGAAGGGTGTGAGCTCAGCTGCTTCTATCCCAGGCTTCAAGCAGCCTTTTTGATCTAACACTTTCATTGCAGGACCTACAGAGATCTTCTTCTTCAAAATACAAAAAGAAAGCTGGGAGTCTAACTCTCTCTCTTGGGTTCCATCCATAAATTTAAACACTTTCTTGGTTACCGAACTTTCTTCCTCTAGTTCTCCTTTTGCTCTTTGATTTCTTTTGTTTCCTCGCTTGCTAGCCCCTTTCCTCCTTGACTTGTTTTCTTTTTCTCACTTTTTCTTCATCGCTGCCCCGTTGTTACTTTCTTTTACCATCCATTTTCTTCATTTTGGACAGCCCTAGTGTGCCCTAGTTTTCCTTCCTTTTTGCCTCTTTTTGCCCTAGTTTTTGGGCCTTCTTCAGCTTTGTTATTGGCCTTTTCTTCCACTTTTTGTTCGCTGCCCTGTTTTGTAATTTTTATGACAGCCATTTGTTTTCTCTTTCGTTGCCCTGTTTTCTTCAATTTTTGTCCTCCTTCAGCTTCATAGTTGGCTGCTCTATCCCTCCCTTTCTTTGGTTTTGACCTTCTCTTTGTTTTCTTGCCTTCTTTTCCTCATCTTCTTTTATTTCAGCCCTATTTTTCTTTGCTCTTTTGGCTCTCATTCAAACTTCTTCTCTTTTCTCTTTTCACAGGTTTTAGAAAGATCTTTAAGTAAAAGTAAAAGCACTCTCCTTTTTACACAAGTCCTAATATTAGTAGAGTTGTTTGCTTTCATTTGAAAAGTCCTTTCAAGGAATAAAATCCTTAAGGCACATTGTATAAAGTTTAATAAAGATCTTGTGTTTGAGTGGGGTTTTTAAACTTTTCCCCCATAACCAACGCACCGGCATTGTTTCGTTTAAATACTGAGGCATGTGGGCAAATTCCAAGTGTGGGCGCCGGGCAATCCAATCTGGGCACAGGTAGTTAAGTTATTGAACACTTACCTGTGATCCTAGACAGGTCCGTCATGTCTTCGAACGAAGCCATTGAAGGTATTTTTGGTTAGGACATCCAGCTACCGTAAGCAAGACCACTATTAAAAACTCTTAAAATCTACCAAGAGCACTTGCAAAACCTAATACTCACTAGCTTAATTCCTAGATTTTATTTCACGCATTTATTTGAGTCCATAAGGCACTGGTCCTTTGTTATATTTGATTAATTTTCTATCTTGATCAACTGTCTATGGTCCATTTCAATTGATTATATTTGAATGCTTAAATTATAAGTCTGGAATCTTTGCTTATCTGTGTGATCTCTTGTTAGCAACGTGGATTGCTTTGATTAATCATCATCCCCTTAATATTAATCATTTTAAATCACAATAAATCCTAAACAACACCCATCCGCATCCGCAACTAAGTAAAACACTTTAACAACTTAAGAGCCTTAGAAAACTCTTTTGTAGGGACTACCCCCTTTGGCTTCGTTAGGAGTTAGCCTAAACGGAGGAGCTAGGAGTAGGTGACAGTACCTAGCTCTGTGCTTGCCCCCAAGGTCACACCTCTCCCACTTTCTCAAGTGAGGAGACGGCTTTCAGAAGATTTCTGCTGCTGGTGTTCAATTGGCGGAGAACAGAGCCTAAGGGTTGGGACATGATATGGGGAAAGGGACCGCTAATTCACAGTGTCCCCTAGAGACTTCCCAAGTTACAATCACTTGTGTTCTCAACACAAGAGGTTCTAGAAAAGATCCTCACTGAGCTTGGGGCAAGCTTGGATGTGAGCTGTAAAGCACCTTGTTAGAGTCTAGTGGTGGTTTCCCAAGCACTTTATTCCATTTGTGAGACACTGCCATTCCCTATTGTTCCCCAGCATGTTTATGTCACTATGGGCCCTCGATCCCCTTGCTTGTCCAAAGGATCTCAACAATCAAAGTACAAGTCCTCCCCTTTCCTTGAGCCTTGATTTGATCACTTCACCCATTGCTAGCAGGAAGACCAAGACTGTAAGTGTGCATACATTAGAGGCTTCACAAGAGGTAACAAGCCTACTCAAACTAAGCCTATTTTACTTGTGTTTTAATTGTTGGATCATAGTTGCTTATTGCTTGATGTTGTAGTCGGTTTACTTATATAAATAAGGGAGCACCATGGCATCCCTTGTGCTTGCAAGACTTCATAGGTTACTTTCTGCCAGATATTGACCAGTTTGACCAAGCCAAAAATTGGGTCTCGAGAAATTTGGATATGAGATTGGGATATTTTATTTTTAGAGTCTATATGGACCCCCTTCATGCTTTCATGTCTTAGTTCATCATGAAATGGCCCGGACGAAGAAATTTTTAATTAGTAATGGTCAATAGGGTCATATCTTAATTGATTTGGCATAAAATGAGCAAAATTGAACATACTTGGTGGATTTGAGTGGTTCTTGTGACCACTAATAGTGGATTTGGGGTCTACAAATTCATTGTAGCAGTTATTTCGGGAGTCCTGGCAAGGGAAGTGGCCATTTTGGGCCAATTACAGCTTCAACAAATTAAACCAACAATAATTAAAGTAAACAATTAAACCATGGCCTTAACAACTTTGTCAAAATGTGGGGTAATATGTGATTTTAGAGTATGGTTGACATCATTACTATTGTTTTTAGCTTGAATATGAGGCCTTGCTATGTTGGGGGCCCACACTTCGCATTTGACCATCCTAGAGGGGGCACACTAGCTCCATGGGGGCGCACTTGTTTGGGGCAACTTGGGCCCCACTCTTGACACATTGTTCAACCATGTAATGGGGGCACCTTAGGGAGACTATAGCCCTTAGGAGACCCCCCATCTTTTCCTATGTTCACACATTAGAATTGTTATGTATTTGAGAGGGGGGGTGCACCCATTGATGGGGACTTACCCACTAGATTGAGATAATTATGGACCATTGATTTGTGATGGATGAGATTTATCCTAGCTATTCATCCTTATGAGGCTAGGGATTTTGTTGATAGAGATCTATTTATACTCTCTCTTGCTCATTTTATTGGACTTTTGGCTCTTGGAGATTTCTGCTATAAGGGAAATTCTTGTGAAACTTGTGAATCTTGTGTGTAATTCTTGTGGATAGTGATTGCATTATCTTACTCCTTGAGCACTCGTGAAATCTTGTTAGAGTTTGTAGACTTTGTTGTGGTTGCTTCTTGTGGCAGGTAGGCAAATTGGAGGAAGGCGCTATTGTGGAGAAGCATAGCTTTTATTTAAAATCATTGCATCTCAGGGGGTTTTTCCTTTGTGCAATATATTTGTCAATTGAAATACTTCATGATTTGTATTCGTTGTAGTGTTTTTCTTTCCATGAACAAGTAAATTGACATAGTTTTTTTCTTGTGCAGGTAAAGAGGGCGCTACAGCCACATTGGGGAAATTTGTTGGGCCAGATTTCTATCAAGTTCTTCACTAAGTCTATCTACAAGAGGAAGAGTGTCACTTCTACAACATTTGCCAAGTGATCCAGGTAAGATCTTAACTATTTCTCTTAGTTTAAATTTCTATCCATTAGTTTGAAAATCAACATAATAAATCTAAAACCCTCATTTTCACTCAAAATTTAACCGTTAAAAACCTTAGACAACGAAAACCCAAGTTAGAAATACATTTTAAACCCTAGGTGTGAAGTTTCTTTTGTTTCCAACTCCATTAACCCGTGCCTGACACTAGCCTTACCTATAGGGAAATCCCCCCCCATGGGCATTTCAACACTTCATTGATTTTTGATTTGGGTATACATGCTTTGTGTTTGGATTTGATTATCTATCATCAAACTTGCATTTCGGTTGTTAGGTTTCGATAATCTTACTATCTCGTGGCCTCATCGCTTCACTAGCTAAATTTTTCCTTAGCCACGACTTAGGCATTTTACCTAGCACCACTCTCATCCTAGACTTCTTGCTTAACTATTGTTATTCAAACGGTATTTGCTCAACTGAGTATTTTGTTCTCTCATTAAGCCTTCTCAGCTTGACCTTCAAGGCACCCTGTCCTTTAGCTGCTATCGTTGATCTAGGGTTCACCTATCAAGACCACCTGTGTTTGTTTTCTTGACATATGCTTGTGTGTTGGTGTGTCTTACTTTTGGTCAGTTAGCCTTCACAGGCTAGCTAGGGTCTCCCCCTTGCCCTAGCTCCGCCTTGGCCTTGTTACCGCCTGAGTTGCACTCAGTCGGACTTGCAAGTGAGTTGACAAAGATGAACAAAGTACTTGTTCAAACCCAGATCTCAGAAGTCCATCAAGCCTTCTTGGCCCTTTTATTTTTTTTGTATAACATGTTCATACCCCCTTGGGGAAATTGTAATAAATGTGTTAGCATGAGAGTTGTATGTAAAAGATTCGGCTTCTTAGACATCAATCCGACTAGCCCAGAGTCTTTTTTCCCTTGATAATTATTGGCTGTTGAATAAAAGACTAATAATTTTTGAGTTTTTCACTCAAACCTCCAAAGTTGGGGTAGTCGTCTTGGTGGTTAGGCCTTGGGAGGTTATTAGAGTCTGTGTCAATGTTTATGAGCACAGTAGGCATCAATATTGAGTTGTATGGACATGTGCTAGCCCCCCCAGGTTTTTGTTCAATTCCGATAAAGTAAAATTTTCCACTTTTTTAGGCCATTTTTTGATGGTTTAATTAAAAAATTTGTAAATGGCATAAAACCTTGATCCAAAGGCGGAATTTGGCATGGGGATGTGAAGAACACCCAACCAATACTGATAGAGGGGGGGGTGAATCAATATTGGTACCAATCAAAATTTTAGGACTTATGCAATTTCAATCTTCAATCATAAACTTAGGATAATCACAAGATACACAAAGAAATAGGATTTGTTGCACTTGTTGAATCTCCAAATCTAAAGAAATAAAAATTATATTTAAAGTCTGTGATACAACACAGTATGAGTACACCAGCAACAACTGGTATGATAGAGGCCTCAACCTCAAAAATTGATCTTCTCAGCTTCAACTGAGGTTACAAGGTTAGGCTGCACCCCAAGAAGTTTTCCTTGCTCCACCCTTCCTCCCAAAACACACTTTGTTTTTTTATCAAAAGAAAATCACTTCAATTCTGACTCACCGAACTGATGCAACCCAATCTTCAATGTATAAGTGTTGATCTGATGCGAAACAGATACCCCGAATTTCACTCCTTAAACTATCGAAAAACTTCAGAAAGGTTAAAAAAGACTATCCCCTTATGTGCACTTATCTTCTCATCTGTCTTCCACAGTCTCGCCTCACCTTGTCAGCTGCAACTTATCACAACATCGAAATGCATCTACTCAAAAATTTCCTCCAATTCTTTTATTTATACTTGCAAGTTCTCTTCAAAAATAAATTATCAGGCCGACTTAAATGAGAACTCCAAAATAAAAGTTATTTTTATTTTACTTTTGAATCCAAAGGAAATGAGGCCGACATCTTCAACCCTGAATCTTATTTCACTCTGACATACCCAGCGTGCATATTACCCACTTTGGTATGGTCACTTTGCCTCTACCAACACATTAACTCAACCTGTGCAGGCCTCTATACCTCTGAATGTTGTGGCAAGCCTTTTAACCTTGTTGTAACCACTTTATCATAGTCAAACCATTGAGTAGACATATTGTAGACCTTTTACATACATAGGCGGGCATTTCTTGACTGCCCACGGGCATTCTTGTTCAAACTGTCAACACCTGTGGGCATTGTTGTGAAGCCATGGCGGGCATTTTGAGTCAAGACACTAACTCTCATTAGCTCACTGTTTGACATTCATGACCTTAGCTCACATTCACTTGCTGTTTGACATAAATGCCAATTCTGTTGTTTGACACCATTGCTCCAGAGTTCCAACAGGATGCTCGTTTTAATACTCATAGCATACTCTTTACCCTGGGGCCCACTTTCCATATACTTCGAGTGATTAAAGTGTCGCTTAAAGTCATTTTTCACTAAAGATGCATCAAAATTTCAGTTTAATGTTAAAGGTGCGACAAATTGACTAAAAGACAAAGTTGAAAAAGTAAAAAAAAAGGACATGCTTAATATATTGGGGTGAGATGGCACTTTTGTCCTCCCATGATGGGGACCTCATCCAAGTTTGAAAGCGTCATGTTTTAGATAGTGTTTAGAGGCTAGCGAATTAAGTGGCTCGCCTTTCTTCCTAGCGTCATGGTGGCCCATGCTGAGGAATTGATGTTTAGAGTTTGTATTGGCGATTGACTCATTAAAGATATGGTGAGTCGAAAGGGAGAAGATGGTGCATCAAGGGATGACGTGTTAATAAGCTTAATCATTTTGAGTAGTGTTGATTGGGATTGGCTTATGATTAAAGGTTATGCCCTCATCCATGTTTGGTTTTGGTGCATGTGGCGAGTACATAATGGATTGGTGGGAAGTCTAAAGGAGAGGTGACGCCAACTTTTGGAGTTCTCCTTCAAGTTCTACGCCATCACATCCCACAAATCGCTCAAGCTAGCTCGACTTATCTCTCAGTCATGGAAGCGCCCCCGCTAGGTTGGATTAGTCTATAAAATGAAGGAATTTTGGCCATTGTAAGGATCAAAAGGTTGAACCTCTGCTTGCATATGTTGTAAATGTTTTTGAGTATAGTGAATAAAAAGGCTTCGGAGGCAATTTCAGTGTGGGATCCATAAATATTTGGTTGATGTTGTCTTTATGCTAAATCATTGAGGTAAATTGTATCAACTTCTTTTATATTTGCAATTGTTGGGATTACTTGTCTTTATAAGGAAATTTACATTTCAGTAAGAATAGGAAGTGATTCTTATTAGGTTACTTCTTATTGTGAAATATATTAGACTACCAGGTATTATATGATTTCTTGTATGGATCTATAGTCCTGCTTGTCTTCTTATCATTTCACAGGGGTGCTTTTAATCCTCTTTGCAATTATTGAGTGTTTGTTATAGGAAATCTAAGCTGGAGCATCCAATGAGGGAGTGGGCTCTCCCTCCCTCTTCTCTAGTAATTTCAAAGAAGAAGCATCATCCCTCTATTCTCACCAAAGGAAGCGTCACCATCCCCTTTCTACTTCTTGCTCCATCTGGTTCTATCACTTCTTGATCTAAAACTTTCAAGTTTACTGTGGTTACTGTTACTTTGCTTAGATCTACATTTCAAAGATGTATCTAAAGTAGATTTAAATTCCTAAGTCTAGATCTTATTAAGTAATTAAAAGTTCTTTAAAATTTTAGATCTAGCTCTCTTTTCGCAAGTTTAAAGTTGAAATTCAAAAGTACTTGGTTAAGAAGATTAACGAGCTTTCAATTCATTTATTTGGCACATAGTGCTTGAGATTTCCTTGTCACTCTCTTAAAAAGGCAAGCAAATATCATAAGAAGGCAAGCTTCCTAGCTTGCCTTACTTAGTCATTTTTCAACTAGATTTACTTAGAATTTTTTAGACCCTTTTTTGCAGACTTTCCCAAAGACACTCTTGAAGTGTCTTTGGGTGTCTTTCACATTCTTTTCAGTGTTGTTTTGCAAGTTTAGCGGAAAAAGGAGGAGGAGACTCTGGAAAATTTTCAAGAAATTAAGCTATTAGAAGCCCAACAGAGCTCCACTCTCCACAAGAAATTAAGCTATTTTGTAAGCCTTTGGATCCGATTTATAAGGACCAAAGTGCACTTCTCAAAAGGTTGTAAAAAGTTTAATAAAGTTTTGAGTAGGATCCCAAGAGCCCACTCCCCATCCCCCCCAAGGGGATCTGTGTCGGTGTGATTTTCATGTTTTGATTTTTTTTTCTTTAGTTTAGCTTTTACTTTCTTGTTTAGTTGATTTTAGTCTTACCTTTTTTCTTTAAAGAAAAGAAATACTAACCCCACTTATTTTTTAGTTACCTGAAAGGGGAAAGAGATTTATGGTAGATTAATTAAAAAATATTTCATTTACTGCATTTTTCCTACTTTTTTTAAATTAACCCCCTTGCTTTCCCGATTAGGGTTTACAAACCTGAAAGGGACTCTTGGGAACTTAATAAACAAGAAAATATATTCTAAATTCTTAAAATTAACAAGGCTCTTATCCTCATATGCTCTACCTCCACTGCAGCTTCGTCTGATCAGTTGGTTGTATCAGAAAAGAATCTGAGTGACTAGTAATTAGTGTCATCTTTTAATTCATCCCCAAACGAAAATCCGACGTTTTTCGAATATTGCTAAGTTGTGGGAAAAGTCTTCAAGTGAAGTGGAAACCACTAAACAATTACCACGAGGCCCCGTCAAGCTACACCCTCATTTGGTGTAGTGTTGGACACACCTCTACGACTCCAATTTATCCCACATTTCGCAATGAGAACAACTCCTAAGTAATTCTGGACATATTGCTCGTACCCCTTGGGTATATCTGGAATTCCCTCAACCTTCTAATAATCCAGATCCCTACCATATTAATAAAATCAACCAGCAATTTACCCACTCTCTTAATCACTCGTTAATAAATTTAAAATGGACCAACAAGACAATTGCAATACTTGCACGACACAACAACACTCCACTTTTACAAGCACTCCATATTCATCGGTACTGGTCTATGTTATTTTTCATGTTTAAATCAATTTTGCAAAATGTCATGAATGATGTTTACATTGTCCTATGTTGTTGATGTGATCTCTTTCTTGCAATAGTTTGTTGTGATATTTTATCCATTTCATCTTAACTTCTAGAACTAGTCTTTTCTTTCGTAGATTAAAAACCATAGATTTTCTCTTAATAGGGACTACCCCCCTTGGCTTCGCTAGGAGTTAGCCTAGACAGAGGAGCTAAGTATCAGGTGACAACACCTGGATCAAGCTTTCCCACTAGGTCACACCTAGTGGCTTGAAGATTTATGCCACGTGACCCAAGGTGCGAATTAGGCGGCAACAATCCTAAAGCAAAGGGAGCCTCTTCTGCAGCCACAATTCCAGAACCCTGCAATGGGACGAAGATGCTCTGGCAGGGAAGATTTTGGACTGAATCGAACTGAGAAAGGTCTAGTACTCCTAACATCCGGACATTTTTATGGTAAAAAACGGGTCACTTGATGAGGAGTGTTCTGCTCCAAGGGTGAGAATCATGACATTTGTGTTGCTTGATCATGTGGGACACCCTCTTCAAGAAGGAATCTAAAGCATTCTAAAAGGGTCTTTTGGGCATTACACATTATTCGAGACGTGTTCACATATTTGGAGTAAGCTCAAGGAGAAGTTGACTGAATCAAATCCTTAAAGCTACTCAAAGAGGAACATTGTAGTTCTAGGGTTTCTAGCACTTTTTCAATATTATTTTTTGATTTGAAAAGTATATACAAAGAATAATTCACTTGTAAGGCATGGTTGGAAGATAGGGATTTCCCTTCGAAGCACTTAGTTGAATATCTTTGGGAGGATTGGAAGAAGAACGAAGTCACGTTGATGTTTCCAAAGTTTTTCTACTTTTCATGGGTTAACTTGATGGCTGGAATTACGATTAGAAACTGCTCGTGTAATCTCTGAAGTAGGGAAATTTTGCTCCAATTAAAAGATGTTAGGGTTGAGGTTTTACCCTCCTTATCTCTTGTTGTAATCATTGTTCAGTTAATGGATATCACTGCTGCCATTTCTGCATATTGAGAGGTTGTTGTTGCCACTTTTCTTGTTCTTGGTTGCAAGTTATACTTGGCTGTTTTGTAAGTGTTGTGAAGTGCATATTTGGAAGGGCCCTCCTTTAATTTCTTGATATTGAAGAAGATCCATGTGGTTGGTTAGAGAATATTGCTTAAAACCTAGCTATGCCTTTTCATCATATTGGAACCCTCTTGTTCATTAGTCTCAACTCCATAAAGCATTTGGATAGGCATTGGTATTGGTAAATTCTACCATCCATTTTATAATTTTTATTCCAAAAGAAAACATTAAAACAATCTTTTCTAGGGTTTCACCCCTTGTGCTGGAAAAGATCCAGCCTAAAGCGAGAGGAAGTATTCTTGTGGTGACATTGGACAACTTTCCAAGTGTGCCCCTAGTGTTGCACTTTGTTCAAGGACTTTGTAACATTTGAAATGCAGGTTTGGGAGGTAACAAGACTCGTTAATACAATATGCTAGATACATTTTAACTCGTGTTTTGTAGTTAGACTACTAGACCAAGGAAAATTTTAAGGATCCACAATTTTCTTAAAGTGTAGAAACCTTGGCGAATCTTTACTAATTCTTAAATTTCCAACCATAAAATGTTTGACGAAAATTTTGTAAAAATATTCAAATTTCTAGGGATTTTATATAGTTTTTAGACAATTTTAGTGATAATTAGTGTAAACTATTTTCATCCTTTGGAATTTGGGAAAATAATTTTAGAAATAAATGAAAATTGGGGATTAATTTTAAAAAAACATCAAAAAATTAGGCCATGGGCCAAATTTTGCCCTTAAAATTTTCCCTGTACTTTAACTACTGACATATGATACTAACAATAATGTTAGGTCGCTTGACACTTAATGTGACTCTTATTACAAACATTACACTTATTTTTCGTGTATTGCTCTAGAAATATATCATGTTGATTAACAAATATAGGATGATAGCTAAGTTGAAAAACAGACAAAAGGTTAGAAAAGTTTCAGGAAAACAAAGATATCTATGCTTTCATTGCTGAGAGACTACAAAAATGATTACAAGAGGTTTTTTTTAGGTATCACTAAATTAGTAAATTCTGAAGTTTGCTCTGCTTCTTTTATGTTTATCTCAGTGTTCCACCAAGTTTCTGGGACGCGGGAGTGTGGGAGCGGGGAAACGCACATTGGGGACGTGTAGAAACACCCCAAAATATTGGGGTATTTTGGGGGACGGGGGGGCGTCAGGGTCCATAACATAGGGGGGTCGGTCTCTAAAATTATAAAAAAAAAAATTAATAAAAATATGAACCCCAACATATAAACATATCAAGTCCTCATCCCATCACCATTTAGTATGACCATTTAGTGTAAAAGCCTAATATTTAAGATGAACAATTTTTTTTAAGTAAAAAAAATTAAAAATTTAAAAAATCGAGGGGGATGGGGGCTTGTTGGAGACCCCAATTTTAGGAGGGGGCATGTGGGAGCCCCCCAATCCGGGAAACTCCTAGACCTGCATTTCCCCAAGTTTCGCAGAAAGGGGGGCGCTGGGAAACGTTTCCCATGGAGCCCCCCAGCCCCCGGGGCGTGGGAAGCGCAGGGGGCGAGCCCCCGACCCTGGGAGGCCCGTCCCCGTGGAACACTGGTTTATCTTGACAAATAAAAGGTGTCATCTAGGTGGAGTGTCTTCAGGGCTGACTATAGGGGATATCATTCTTTCATTGGTTATGAGAATCTAAGTGTTATTTAATCTTGGTCCCAGAAAAGCTTTGAAAGGCCCCATCATATTATCACTGGCATGAATACCCTTTCCAGGGTCTGAAAGGCCCCGTCTGCTGACTGGATAAGACTTCTTTTCTAGGCTTGTTTGCAGTATTATTGATTCATTCTGTTGTTCTATCCAAGTGATTCTGCAGCAATGATTCCAGCTATTAGAAAAACCTCTCTACCAGCTCATTTGATTTCACCTTTTGGCTTCTCTTATACTTACATTGAAATGTTATAATTGAATAACTATTTAGGCGATGCATTTTATGCAAAAGAGATATAGTAGGTCAATAACTTACCATCTTATGACATCTAACATTGTTTCAAATAATTCTGATTTCAGGTCACAGATGACTTGGCAAAGATGGCTGAAGATTATGTTTTTGTGATTCCTCCTTACTTTGCACTCATTCTTAAGGCATTTTCGGTACTTGAGGGTATTGGATTAGAGGCAGATCCAGATTATGCAATCATAAATGGCTGTTATCCTTACCTGTCCAAGCGGCTTATAACAGATGACAGGTATGCTGTAATCTTTGCCCCATCCATGGATCTTCCAACTCTAACAAAGATAAAAGATGATTTCTTTAGATTTTTTTTGTATGTGCATTTAACCTTATGATTCAGCATAATCTAATCAGTGTTTAATGTTTTAGTCCTAGGGCTCGTGCTGCTCTCAAGTATTTCTTATATGGAGAAAATGACCGACTTGATGTAAAAAGGGTGGAGGATATTCTGGATGGGTTTGAGACATTCCAAAAATTGACAATGGTACCCACCACTGCTGACAACTCTGGAAAATCTGTGCCTCCTGTTGATCCAGCAGCCAAAGAAGTTCTTTTACTCGTCTTTGCTCCTAATGGTAGTTTTCTTCAGGATTTGCTCCTCGTAGAGGTACACAAATCAACTTGTTACAACCATTTTCTCTAAGAATTATTTTGTTGTATTAAAATAACACAAATATCGTTTAAAAGAAAAAAAGAAAACATGGTTATCTCAGGAATTCCTAAAGTGACAACTATGCAACCAGTTAGAGTGTACCTATCTAAAGATAAGGTTCTAAACATGTGTGTGCAATTTCAGATTTTAGGAATAATAGGACTTATCATGAATAGTTAGCATATTTTGTTGAGTGATTTGACATGTATATAGAAACTAAGAGGACAGATTTGTTGGTATAACAAATCCCTTGTTAATAAGTAATCTTTAGATCTTTTATATGTTAGGAATTGTGCCCTAAAGGCTGGAAACATAGTTCCCTTTAAGTATTATTGGTCGGTTTTCATTTTCCTGGGCTGTCTTATGTATTTGGTTGGAGTCTGGACAGAAATGAAATATATCCAACTGTAATTTATATTATAGATTAAGTACTAAGGCAGAGAGTTCACAAGAAAGAGATTCGGGAAATCTCAAGGTTGAGGTGAAATTTATTGAGCAACTGTTCTTGAAATATCCAAACACCTACACCTTTGGGTCATTTTCTTGCTTATGCGTACCAATCAATTTCTCTCTCTCTTTGAATCTTCCATCTTTAAAAAGTTAAAAACCCTATCTTACAGATACATACTCAATTAGGTGTCGGATCTTAATCTAACTTTCCTAATCCATGCTCCAGGCACTTGCTTTGCATGTGTTTGTTTTCTCCAGCACCTCAACAAGGATCTCTTTCTGTTAGATTGGATCCAACCTCGCAGGTTTGTTGTTTCATGTTAGGGCATCCTCGAAGTGTTAGTCCTATCTCATACCTTGGATGATTCAACACTACAACCTCAAAGGAGGCTCCAACACAACAAGGGAAAAGGAGGTATCAAACCCTTTTGAGGGCACTTGGGGTCATTATTCATTATTCCATTGAAATATCATTTAGTGGTAGATCTAGTACTGATGTTGCATTGTATTGGAGATCGGTACAAGTCTTTGTTGCAAGGAGATTGAGCTATGCATGGAGGTTCTTTAAGGAGGTGGAACACTCTCTTAAAGGCCTGTCACAACTCTCATCTTTATCCTAAGGAGCTTCAACACTTATATTAACAGTCATTCATGTGAGTTCTTTCCATTTCCCCTCTTTTATTTCCAAAGCTTAGTTTAATTAGCTTACCAAGGGAGATTGGGAATTAACCTTAGGTTAGCTTGATTTCCTTTGTTAATTAATTGTTACTTACTTGCTGAAACCCTTAATTGAAGTACCTAATTAAGCTACAACATTAGTTAACTAATTAAGATTAAAACCTTAAGTAATTTGGTGGCCTTCATCCATTCTTTTTTCTGCCCCCTTCCTCTCCGCTAGGGTTTCCCTAAAATGGAGTGACAACTCTACTCTCTCCTTCATCCTTGTGTCAGCATGGATCTTTTCTCACATTATATTTTGGTGATTCCATTCTCTCCTTCCTCCTTGTGGTAGCATGAATCCATTCTCATGCCCTTAATACCATATTTGCCAATCTGGCATGCCCTCAATGCTACCCACTAATTTTCCGTTCCTTGAACCGTCTGGGGTTTCAATAAGTCCGAGACTAGATCCCTCGAGGACATCAAGATTTTTTTAATCCTTGTCTTGAAGACGGTGGATACTCATTTTCCAGTACTCGAGAAAGATGTGGAGTAGAATATCCTCCCCTGCACATTCACGGGGGTGAGCTCTTGCTCTTCCAGGAAGGCAAGAATTGTTCCATCTAGTGTGACCTTGCTCCCTTCTCTCGCCTTCCTAGGTTGTTCTTAATGTCACATTTATATAATCATAAAAAAATACTACAGAATCAAAACCACTGACTAAAGCTATAGTGGACACATGGTTTATGGGTAAGAAAGACAATTTCATTACTGATCTTTTACATAAAAATTTAGATAACTCCCTTTTGCACCTAGGCATTTTTCATTAGAAAAAATATTCCAGAGTAAAAACTCCCAACTATCGCCATTTGACACGTGCTTGATGGGTAAAAATGATAGTTTCATTGCTGAACTTTACATTTAATAGACTACCTTTTGCAGCTAGGTACATTCTATTCCAGTAGGTAGAAGATTGGCTATCCAATTTTTTTATTGCTTTGCACCACGGAGAACTCTTGGTGACCTATAGAGTCAGATTAATATTACCTGGTGTTTCAATCCCTTTATATTCAAAAATTTGAAACCCAAGAAACCCTTCCATTATCCATAAGTTAATCGTGTAGCATGTAAAGATGTTAGTCCCAAACGTCAAGCAAGCCAAAGCTTGTCTCAGATAGATTATATTTGGAATCTCTTTGTGAAGGATTTTACTGGCTTGATTTTCACTGGTTTCACCTATTTCTATAATAATTGCATGTATATGCTTCTTTGTGGTTTAATTTTTGATGATCATAATGTTAGTTAACCTATGAGCTTCTTGCTTGCAGCTTGTTCGTGCTGTGGATGCTTTGTCAAGAGAAGCACTTGCTGAGCTTTGGGGATTTTTTGCTTCCCAGGCATTGTTCCCTCTTCCTCCGGAACTTTCTGCGCCGAAGTCGTGGCTAATGCCTTTGCCGAGCCTATTTTTTGGTTCAAGGCGCATTGCATCACTTTCACAGGAAGATGAATACTCTCTGGATACAGTAAAAAGGCTTTGGGTATTGGCTGAGCCCCAATTTAGGCAGACCACATTTGTTTCAGGTCAGCCATGAAGTATCATTTACCGTGCATTTTGGCGTTGTTGGCTTTTGTGTTTTTTGTCTATTCTCGTTACCTACCCTGCTATTTTTTGTTCTATTTTCAGGAATTTCAGAGTTAGTACAAGGGGTGATACCTGTGATGCCTGATTTATTCCCAGGAATAGTCATGGCTACTCAGCGTTTTATTCTGATGCTTTTGCAGCGGCAAGCACTTCGTCTTGCAGATGACCTGGATGGGAATAATTCGATCGTAGTGTGGGAAAGGGATCCTACAGCTTTTGCTCGCCATGTTAGATCAATTCAGTTGTCAATGCGACACAGATAAAAATCTTTAAGGATGCTTAAACGTTTTTTTCATTCTATGAAGTTTATAATTATGTTTCGACAGTTTCAAGTGCGCAGACCAGTAATATGTTTTTGACGACATGAACGGCTTGGATGGATTCAATACATTAGGTAGCTCTGTCGGATTAGTGGGGCGACTTAAATCACTCGTTAGCCACACAAGAAAGCCAGGCCTTATCGTAATATGTACACATTTCATAGATGTTTCTTTGAAATTTTAAAATCTAAGAGTCCGACATGTTGGTTAACCGCTAAACTCGCAGAGATATCTACAAAGAGTTGATCCGCAGAAATAAAGAACTGAAAATTGCATGTGGACTTATTACCTCAAATCCTTAGAACTAATAACTTATCAACACTGATTACGACTTATTAACACTAATACAATGTGTTTTAAGCACAAGTTCAGAACTAACTCTGTGAGCCAATCAATATTATGAGATTCATAACTTTACAATGTTGGAAAGTTCATATCTAACTCTGAGCGAATCAGAATCATGTTTTGCACAATCAAAAGATAATTTTCTCGGCTACAATCCGCTATAATCCAGTAAATAAACCTTGTTAAAAGCTGAACCGGCATCCGGTCTACTCTAAGCAATGATGGATTCCTTGATTCCTCGTAAAGAGTAGAGGATATATATATGAAAAGACATTTATCCAAGTAGCAAAAGTGGACATAAAAATGGACCATTTGAAATTCTATTATGAAACAATATAGTTGAATAAACAGGACATGTCAACCCGTGGATATTGGTTGTAGTTGTTATTGATTTAGAACCAACTTGAACCCTTAGATAGAATTTAGAACCTGGGCAAGGCAGACTAGGAAGGATAAGTATATAGTACTGGCCCCTAAACAAGGGCTTGCAAGCTGATTTGCAACATTTACAGTCTTAAAAAGCATTTATATAAAATAGCCTAATATTTCGATGTACTTTCCACATTCAGCGTGTCATTTTTTATGAACAAGTGTAGCTCATTCCTTTGTAATTATGATGCCGCCTCCTCCAATCAGGCCTGGAATTTTAAATATCTTTTGCTTGTCAAAATTTTTTTGATGACGGTTTCATTGTTTGCTCATTTTAAGTTTTTGTCATATGTATGACTGTCAATTCTTCTTACTACATCATTATTACAATTTTTTATTTTCTAAAAAAAAAGGTAACTTTTTAAACAATATCTATGAAAGTAATAAAAAATATACAGAATAAAAAAAATATTATACAATGGATGAGCATAAATCTGCTAGAGCTACTGTACATTCTTGGCACACTATATCTGATTTTGAATGTCGTAGTGTGGAGAGACCCTACACATTACAACGTCAGTTGCTTGTGCCTGGTTGTCTCCATCATACAAGGTCTATGCTATTGCTTACCTTCTACGAAATACATGAATTAAAAATTATGACAGGTTATGCAAGTTGTTAGACGTCAAATTGACGTTTTACCAATCAACATGCACGTCTCGCTTGACGTGTTCATTTTATGACTACGTGTCAAACATGTTTTGAAATAGAAAAAACGTTCTGTGGAACGTCAAAATCCAGGCCTGGTTGCAAGTCTCCAATGATCATTCCTTTGTAATTATGATGGCTCGCTCTCCAACTATAAGCTGATATGTTCTTCTTTTGAGTTACGAGATTAAGTATTTTTATATTACTTGAGTTTTTCTTATTATTATTATATAATTTATCGATGAAATCATTTAGTTTGGGCATAACGTAAATGTTCAACGATTTCGTGGTTTCGTTCTTTCTTGAGAGTATTTTCGGACACAATTTTGATAGAAATGGATAAAAAAATTGAAGAAATTTTTTAAAATGTTTAAACTTGTATAATTTGGGTGTCGTGGCGTATTTAAAGGTGCTGAATCTATTTATGTATTTAGAAGCATGATCTGAATAACGCAAAATTCGGATTTATTAAAAAAAGTCACTGAATTCTTATCAAAATCTTATTGGACAGAAAAATCGTTGCTTGTCCTTTAGTTTGTGTTTTTGTAAATAATTTATTGGTGAAGTCACTTCGTTTTTTTTGTGCTTGGGTTTTGAGATAAAGATATTTAAACATTCACATATATATACAAAAATATAATAATGATGTTTATGGATAAAAAACTATCATAACATTTGTCATTTGGCAAATCAAAGTAGTAACTAGGGTAGATTTATCATGCCTCAAAAATAATCAAATCCATTTAAGTGTAAACCTTTTTTAATAATGGAAATAATCAAATCCATTGAAGTGTAAACCTTTTTATAAGGCAAACACTTGAAAAAATGGATTTGATTCTTCTCCACCATGATATCCACAATTAAAATGAATTTAACCTAGTTGTAATCACAAACAACTACTTATAAAATTAGAATTGTGTTTGATAATATCTTTCATTTTATGTGTGTGTATTATATATTTTTCTCTAATAATAAATGCCCATTTTTATGTGATTCAATCCATTCACTTTATTTTATTGGTTTTTTTCTTGTATTTCATTCTTATTCTAATCACATTCATTTATTATGTCAACTCTAATATGGTAAGGATGAAAGGAACTACACATCTCCTTCATAGCACACCACAATGTTTTAAAACCCCCTTACTTGGCCAACCAATGATGTCAGCCCAGTTTGGCTGGCCCTCTTAAAGCAAGCGTGTGTGTGCACGTGTGTAGACACCCACATATTTCCAAGAACGAAACACATTATATTTGTTATTTAAGAGAAATCAAAATATACATCACTCGTTTGGGAAAAATTGGACCTTTCTCCTATATTCTAGTTATATAATAGTCTTCCAAGTAACTATAATTTCTAAGCAAAAATCCCAATTATTATCTGTAGACTTACTTTTATCAGATATCACAAACTCCAAAAGACATGTACTTTGTTACCTAGCTCTCAAATTACATAATGGATAAAGAAACCTTAGAAGAAGCTTGGACACCCCTAAATTATTGATATATTAGCGTATCTTTCTACAAAATAAGTGTATTATTTGAAAGTAAATTTGTTTTTAGATTAAATTCCTACAATATATGTGTAAGGGATGTGATCAAATAAAACTTCAACGTCTAGGATTTTGTTCATTATAGGATGAAGTTCCAGATTAGAAATATGGCATTTTCCATTGCACCAATCCATCAACAAGTCCCTTAAACCTTTGTTCTTTGCAAACTTCATCAAAATCTAATGGGGACAAAATTCCATTGTGTTATTTGTTCATTTCCCAACACCATATTTTATGAAGAAAAAATGGTGCTTCTTAATAAAGAGAGTTTCCCTCGCTCCGCACACACTTGAGACTCCTTGGCATGCACCATTAAAAAAACTCAAATTTTTGGTGAAGTCAATAACTGCAGCTTTAAGGACCCTCACTACCCTTGTCTTGGAAGCTTTTGACCCTTCTCTATAAGAGAGCCTTATTTTATGAGATACCAGTCTAACATCCATGTTATCCCTTTGAAAGATCATCTTCTTTATGCACAACCACAATGCCTGAATGACATAACATGCTAGAGCTTTATGTGCCTTGACATAGGGGTTTGTCATCCATGCCTCGAAACATTCCAAAAATGTTTTTTTATTCAACTTATTGGGATTACCCATTATTAAATAACCTCAGTAAAAGAACAACAAACAAAATATGGGCCACCAATTCACTTTCAACCTTGCATAGAATACAATGGTTTGGTCCATTCTAGCATCATTTTTGTTCATTGTCCTTGGTGAGAATCTATTTGATAGTGTGAATCATGCAAAATTTTCACTTTGAGTGGACAAACTAATTTCCAAATCACCCACCATCAAATCCTATCCCTAATATTATCTTGAGTTGTCAAAGTTTCATATCCTAATTTAGTAGAAAGTATATGTGGATTTGTTCCAAGTGCATTTTAATTCATCATCGTGATCTTGTAAAAAAATAACATTGTGATTAAAAATGAGAATATAGTTTGTCCATTCCACTACCAAGTTACCATGCAAATTTAGATCTTCAATTTATACCCAAGACTTAAACAAATCCCCTCGCACCCCAATAGACACATTTGCTAACTTTGATCTACCTTGAACCTGTAGTTCAACCTTTAACTCTCTAGATAGCTCGAGGTTGCCACTACATCTGACTCGAGGGTTCTTCCCTGCTTTAAATTTGTCTTCTTCCAACTTTCTAAGCAACCCATTTCCCTACAATAGGGAAAGCTTTTTCTAGCCCTTCCCAAAAAATGGAAGCACCTTAGATAGACTTTAGTTAGACCTTATTCATTCCTACAAAGGTCTATCTTTATAATATTTAGATCTCGTAACTTTCCCCTATAGATCATCATTAAAAAAGAGTCTCTACGTCCTTGTTGTAGTCAAAGCTTGGCTGAAAACAAAAATTTTCTTCAAACTCCAACTTTCTGCCTCTTTTGGTCTAGTAGGTTTTGTCCATTTGACAAGAGTGTTAAAGTATTGTAACTTTAGAAGATATTCTAGATGTATTGATTGTATTCCTCCCTTAGGAGATGAGTTTGGTCATGTAAGAGTCATTGAAAGAATCAATGTAAACCTCTGGATGTAAGTCGGGTCAATAGTACCCAAGTGTCATTATAATAAATATTATTTTTTGTGTCTTACTAGACAAGTCAGTCGTGTCAGTTAGACAAGTTGGCCTTGCTAGGTTCTAGGCCAAGTCAAAAGATAAATATAAATAGGGAGGCACTCCCCTTCATTTGTACACACTCACTCAAGCAAGTTTGCAAGAGAGAGAAGAACAAGTGCACCAGGAAGAAGAGAGAAGTAGTTGTCTTGGGTTTTACACTACTTTGGTTGAGTTCTATATTGATGAAGTTTTGCGGGGTTTTCTCCCTTGTGGTTTCCCCAAGGAAAATATTTGTGTTCTTTGTGTTACTGTGCTTGTTGTTCTTTTAGTGATCCTAGGATTGAAAATTGTTTTAAGATATCATCTAAGCAATTAAGAAAACTCCACATAGTATCATAGCCACCCTGAAAGGAGACACTGCACAACTAGGGTTTGTCATTCCGGACAAATCCCTCAAAAGATCAACCAGAAAAGAGGGCCCACTCAATTCGCCCCAATAGGGTGCATCTTTTTGTGAAAACAGAACTGAATTTTGAGAAGTTTCTGTTTTGGACTAGACACTATTGTCGAGAAGAACTAGGGCTTTAGTTTTCCTAAGACTCCATCATTAGTCTCAGAAAAAGAAAGATACAGTCTAGCTCACCCTGGGAAGGCGCATCTTTTCCATCACTTAGCCCTACCAATGATCTCAACTGGAAAATTCGGGTTTCTTCATCAAACCCTAGGTCATCCCAAGAAGGTCAACCATAAGTTGTATTCATCAAGTAAGTATTACTTCCTCTAATTCCATTTGAAGTTCTCATTCTGTTAAAATATGACAAAGAGTACCAAGCTAGATGAGAAGATTGAAGGTGTTGAAAACTTCAGAGCATGGAGGTATCGAATCATGCTCATCCTAGAAGAAAATGACCTAGAAGGATTTATAAAGGAGGAAGTTGTAGAACCAAAAGAATATGAAGCAAAAGCCAAATACAAGAAGGATATGATCAAGGATAAGAGGATCATAGTTGATTCCATCAAAGATAACTTGATTCCTCAAGTTTCCTCAAGGAGGACACCAAAGGAAATGTTTGATGTTCTATCTAGCTTATTTGAAGGAAGAAATATCAATAGAAAGATGACCTTAAGGAATCACCTCAAAAGTGTAAAGGCTCAAAAGAAAAAAACCATGCAATTATACTTCACAAGAGTAGCTCAAATCAAAGAGTAGTTGGAAGTTATTGGTGATATGGTTGAAGAAGAAGAAATTGTAATGACCACCTTGAATGGTCTTCTAAGAGATTGGGAATCCTTTATCTAAGGAATCTGTTCAAAAAGAAGATTGACCAAGTTCCGATAGTTATGGGAAGAATGTGTTCAAGAAGAAGAAATAATAGCAGCTAGAGAAGAGAAGCTAAATGAAAATGAGGATCAAGCTTTCACAATCCATACCAAAGGCAAGAACAAGAGAAAGAGCTATGACCATCCTCCTAGAAAAGCTCAAGGGTTTAAGAAGTCCAAGAAAGACTTCTCAAATTATGAATGCTTCACTTGTCATAAGATGGGACATATTGCTATAAATTGTCCCATGAAGGCAGAATGAGTCAAGAAGAAGAACAAAGGATTTCAGGCCCATGCTATTGAAGACAGTGATCAAGAAGATGAGGAAATACCTAAGGAAAATGAAGATTCATGTGAAGAATATTTATTGATCTCTGCACTCACAGGACTAGTCTCACCAGGAAATAATACCTAGTTAGTAGACAGTGGTTCCTCCAAACACATGATAGGTTACAACGACTCACTCTCATGTCTTGTACAAAAGGAGTCCCCACACAAAGTAATGCATAGAGATGATTACCAATATCCCATCAAAGGAATGGGAGAAGCCTCCTATAAGTTGGAATCTAGAAATTCCATGAAGATGAAGGATGTCCTGTATGTCCTATGATTAAAGAAGAGCCTTCTTTCTATCTCAACCTTAGATAAGAAATGGTTCAGAGTTGATTTTGTGGATGGAGAAGTCCTCATGTGGACAAAAGGAAAAACTATAGATGATGCAGTAGTGATTGGAGTTGAAGGAGGACTCTATAGATTAAAGGGACATGTAGATTCAACATTCATGACTAGTACCATTAGCCCATGTGAGCTATGGCACATAAGACTTGCTCATATACATTACAAAGCATTGCCAATTGTGAGCAAGGTTGTGGCAAGTTTACAAAAGATTCAGATAGATCATGAAGGAGTATGCAAATGATCCAGGTGGATCATCTCAAAGTCGATCAAAGTTAAAGTCTTCAAAATGAAAATAAAAGCTTACGGGATGAAAGTTCTTGTTAACACCTTTCTAGTGAAGTTCGTTTCGTGTGAAATAGCCTCTAGATGCAGAAGTTGTCAGCATTTGAAGTTTCAGTAGGAATGGTAAAAAATTGGTTAAGTTGTAGCACAAAAAAATTGGTTAGAGTCTATAGGATTTGAACCCAAGACCTTAAAAGTTCCTACACCCCTCAAAAAGTTACACTAGCCAAGTTCCTGCACATGATCCTTGTGAGTCATAGCACATGAGTTCTACATGAACTTGAAAAATTGTGGTTATATAAAGAGGTGGGGGGGGGTCGTGGAGGGGGCGAGTGCTTAGCCCTCGAACCCATGTCAACACCAAGACCCCCCTATCGTGGATAATGTGTAATGTATCTCAAACAAATCTTATCCAAATCAATGTGCCATGTGTTAAACCATACCCAAATCATATCGTAACAAACCTTATGCACATGATCCTTGTGAGTCATAGCACATGAGTTCTACATGAACTTGAAAAATTGTGGTTATATAAAGAGGGGGGGGGGTCGTGGAGGGGGCAAGTGCTTAGCCCTCGAACCCATGTCAACACCAAGACCCCCCTATCGTGGATAATGTGTAATGTATCTCAAACAAATCTTATCCAAATCAATGTGCCATGTGTTAAACCATACCCAAATCATATCGTAACAAACCTTATTCACACGCCAAATGTTAACATTATGTTATAACCATATTGTAATAACATGCGCCACCATTCAAAAAACGTGCGCGAGGAGAGGACCGTGGGTTTGACCCCGAAACCTCTGCCCCCAAAGTGCAATGCTTTACCACTAGGACAACGGCCGTTTGTTGTATGTCAAACGATGAATACAAGTTAGAGGTTGTGAAGAGGTTTGGGGCTCCAAAAGGGCGCATGGCCCGTGGCCTGTGACCCAAAAACCAATGTTTTTACCTTATAAAAATCCATGAAATTTCCAAAGTCGTGGTGAAGTTTGGGGAGTTCAGCGAACATGTTGCATAGTTTCCAAGACAAAGTATGGGCATGAATATCGAGGCAGGTATAGACCATTAATGGGCATAGATCTCGAGGTGGTAAATTCATACTGTTCATACTTTTGCAGGCATGGTGTTTCTTGTTTTGCGTGCCAAAGGAGATCTCAGGCGAATATATTCGAGTTTATACTCTTTTTTTTTGTAATTTCACAAGGAATTCAGTGGCGTTGTTTATTTCTGATTATGACTGACAGAATTCTGAATTGTTTTTAGAACACTTAATTGTAATCTTTTGAAGACTTAATAGATCGGTCTTCTCATTGGAAGTGGCCCGGAGATGTAGCCCAGGAGGGGTGAACTCCGTTATCAATTGGGTCTTCTATTTCTGGTTTTCATATTTGTTTTATTTGTTTTGTGAATGATTTAAAGCATTTAAAATTTGTGTTGTTAAGCATGTTTTATGATTATTTAACATGCAAATTCAAATGAAAATTTATGCCAGAAAAAAGATCCTGAAAATTCAGATCAAGTTTGGTATTAGAGTAAGATAACCATTGCATTGTGTGTTTATGTTAACAAGATCTATGCTTCAACGTGGTTAAGGAGAAATTGAATTGTTTGATCCAGAGATTGGTTCAAGAAGAGGAAAAATGTCTTCACCAAAAGGAGAAGTAGCTTCTTCTATCCCATCTAAAGGGGAATTTCTGAAAAAGCTTTCATGAGAATAAAAACGATGGTAGAGGAGCTTTATCAAGATCGAAAGAAAGGTGAATAAGGAGGTCCATCTCATGTGGAAGTTAAAAATGAAGTAGGTGGTGAGGAACCCCCTAAATCCCCACCATCTTCTCCATCTTATATCGATGGTTCTTTATCATTACATTCTCCGTTTGAAAAGCAAAAAAAAAATTTGACTTTAATGTGCCTCAATTAAAGCTAGATATTAAGTTTGAATTACCTATGTATAATGGAGAGCTTAATGCTGAAAAATTGAACAATTGGATCCTTCAAATTGAAGTTTATTGTAGGATTCAAAAGGTTACTGAATACAACATTAAGATTCAGTTAGCTTCTCTCTGACTTGGAGGGACTTCTCTCATATGGTGGGAGAGTAGATCTCAAGAGGATCTTGCCACAAAAGGAAAAATTATCTCCTCTTGGTATGAGTTCAATTCAGTACTAGAAAATAAATTCTATCCATTAGGGTATATACAACAAGCTATGATAGATTGGTAGAATCTGAGGCAAGGTAAGGGACAAATTTTGCAAGATTACACGAGAATTTTGAAAAAGAGCATTGGTACTTGGTATACCTCTACACCTAGGAAAATCTTCTCAAATATATAGGAGGATTGCATAGTTATTTGCGTCATATGATATTGATGTTTAATCCGACTAACCTTGATGAGGTGTGTGTTTAAGCAACTCACATAGAGACAAAGGGGAAGAATACCAAAGAGAACTTTTCCAAGAAGTATTTCAAACCTGATGGAAACAAGTCTAAAGGTAAGGGAAAAGGTAAACACACAGCTATTATGAAGAAGGAAGGAGATAAACCTACTTGTACTCATTGTCAGGAGAAAGGTCATGATGCATCCAAAGGTTGGAAACTTCATCCAGAGCTCAAGCCTGAGAAGTTTTGGAATAAAGAAGACAAAAAGACTACTACAGTAGCAATCCAACATGATTTGGGGTCAAACTCTAGGGATGAAACTAAGGAGGTTGCTTCAAGCATTCAAGGTAAAATTCCTTCTTGTTATGTTTCATTAAATGAACCTGTCATTGATAAAAGAAAGAGGAGTGAGTTATTTCATATTAGAGTAATCTCCAAACATACAAAAATTGATACTCTTTTTTATAGTGGACCACAAGCAAACCTCATTTCAGAAGAAATTGTTTATAAATTACAATTGGAAACTAAGTTACACCCTAAGCCATATCCACTTGGATGGGTATGTGATAATGCACAGTTATAAGTCAAAAAACAGTGTAGACTTAGGTGAGTCCATCACTTTTGGATTTGTGGATGAGGTGGATCTAGATGTGGTTCCATTAGATATCTATGGTATTGTGTTGGGTATTCCATATTTGTATGATAGGAAGGCTATCTTTTACTGGGAAGATAACAAATATAATCTCACTAAATATGGTATTGAATATATCGTTCATGCACATCGCATGAAAACTAATTTTTCTTTAGTTTCTGCAAATTAAATGAAGAGGTTAATAAATGCAAGTAAGAGCTTTGTGCTTATGATAGTAAAAGAAAAACATGTTGAACAAATTGAATCCTTTAAAGGCTGTGATCCTAAACTTAAAAAGTACTTGATAAAGTTGGTATATGATTATGATATTTTGTTTCAAGAACCTAAAGGATTACCTCCTAAGAGAGAAATTCAACATGAAGTTCATTTACTGCAAGATGCACCTCTTCCTAATTTTGGTATGTACAAGTCTTCCATTGTTGAGAATGCAAAGATAAAGAAACAGGTTCAAGAATTGATTGAGGGAGGGGTCATTCGACCAAGTTCCTCTCTGTGTGGTTCACCAATTGTTTTGGTGCCAAAGAAAGATGGCACGTGGCATATGTGCTTTGATTATAAGGCACTGAACAAAATTACAATAAAGAACATGTATCCTCTTCCTAGAATTGATGATCTTTTAGATTAGTTAAAGAATGCAATCTTTTTCACTAAGTTAGACTTAAGAAGTGGTTGTCATCATATCTGTATTCATGACAATGATATTTGGAAAACAACTTTTAAAACGAAACAGAGATTGTATGAATGTATCGTAATACCATTTGGGATTTGTAATGCACCCAAAACATTTATGAGGGTGATGAACGATGTGTTTAGGCCCTTCATTGATGATTTTGTTATAGTCTACTTAGATGATATTCTGATTTTCAGTTGAACTTGGGAAGAGCATGTCAAGCATGTTAAACATGTATTGGATGTACTTGTAAGGGAAAAATTATACCTAAAGATGTCTAAATGTGAATTTGGAAAGACATCTTTAGTATACCCAGGTTACCTAGGTTACGTTTATTAATTTGTCACAGTGGTTTAGGAACTGAAAACACAGTCACAAAGAATACAAACAAATATGCATAAAATTGGCAAAATGGTGCTGCAATGAGAGTAGCAACTCTGTATAATCAAATGAATAATGAATAATACAATACAATGATCATGCAAGATGCATGAATGCCAAGAAAATTCGAATTCCCAAGGAGGTCATTCGAATTGAATGAATGGGTGTAGCTTAACTGACTGTAAGCCACAGTAAACACACTAGTTAACCAACTGATCAAGTGTCGATTGACTCAACTGAGTCCTAACTGGAGTCGGAGTGTAATGAACGACTGAGTCTAACTGAAAGTAGCTCAGACACATGTCACTGCATGCCAACCAACAAGTGGTAGCGCATCATTAACTCCAATGAACCCCGATGAGGTTAACTGAAGTCAAACTGGCCATCAGAGGTAGTTGGAGGCGCCCCTATTGACTCCAGTTCATTAAATATTAATAAAATAATCAATATAATGAATGGAGGCGCCTTCACCACTCATCTTAATTGATTGTAACCATCAGTTAGCAATTAGGTGCATTTATGACACTCAGATCACTCCCAGAGTGCTCCGGTTAGCCTCCCCAAATGAAGGAGAAGGATTAGTTGGCCTCCTTGACTGAAGGTAGGCACGGGTGTGCTCATGCTGATGTCATACAGTGCTCCTCTGATGTCAATTAAGTCAATAAAACTTAGGATAGTGCTTTAACAAGGCCGAATTGGCCAAATTAAGTGTGCATGGTGGGTAAATGTCTCCAACACCCCCCTTAAGCTATACTCAGGAGAAGTAGAAACATAAAGTGCATGAAATGCTAGGGCTCCGGAAACTAAGGCCATAGGTCACCCTGTACAATAATGCAACTCAAACAATGCTAAAAAATAAATCTAAGTGAGGAAAAGAGGGAAAACCCAATGGGAAACCCCCCCCCTCAAGCTGAACACCGAAAGTAGTCTGATCACCCTGATGAACTCACCCCCAACAGTGAATGGAGGTAAGTGAACTTCTTTTCTGAAAATCTCTTGGTGAAGATGTCTTCAATCTGCTCATCAGTCGGGCAGTATTGCAGAATGATAGTCCTATCATGCACTAATTCCCTGATATAGTGCATGTGTATCTCTACATGCTTGGTCCTCTGCCTGGTAACTTGATCTGTGGATATCTTAATAGCACTTTGATTGTCACTAAAGAGGACAGTGGATAAAGTACTACCAAGATCAAACTTTGAAAGAATGCCTTGCAACCAAACAGCTTGGATGCAAGCATTCATCGCTCCTCGGTACTCGGCCTCTGCTGAAGACAATGCTATGGCGGCTTGATTTTTGCTAGAATAGAAAATGGGGCCACCACCAAACATGAAGAAATATCTGTAAGTATACTTCCAATCAATAGAATCACCCACCCAATCAGAATCTGTGTAACCAACCAGCTCTAGCTCGGAGTCTGTAGCATAGTGAATGCCGTAGGTCCTGGTTCCCTGAATATACTGGAGGATCCTCTTGGCTGCCTTCCAATGAATATAATGAGGCTGTTGCATGTATTTTGACACAGCATTCATGGCATAGTAGATATTAGGCCGAGAATGATTCAAGTAGAGCAAGCTACCTATCAGCTGCCGATAAATAGTGCAGTCCATGGGAGGTGTGCTTTTTCCTTCTTCAAGGTTGATCCCTGAAAGCAACGAGAATGGAGTAGCCTTACATTCAGCCCTGTTAAACTTGACTAACAGGTCTGATATGTATTTGGACTGAGTGACCATTATCCCATCAAAAATTTTCTCAATTTCGAGCCCCAGAAATCGCTTCAAAATCCCCAAATCACTCATTTCAAATGCATTGTGGAGAGCAGTTTTGATGACTGAAATAGAAGTAACTGTGCTACCTGTAATTAGTAAGTCATTAGAATATAAAACAATAATAATCAAATGACCATCATACTATTGTATATACACATTTGGATCTGATTTACACCTTTGGAAGTTTTTCGAGATAAGGAAGGCATCCATCTTGGAATACCACTCTCTTGGGGCCTGTTTTAACTTGTATAGTGACTTCTTTAGCTTGCAAAACAAATATGGATAAGAAATGTAGCCCTCAGGATACTTCATGTATATCTCCTCATGAAGATATCCATGCAGAAAGGCAGACTTAACATCCATATGATGCACTTCCCAGTGCTTAGATGCAGAAATTGCCAAAACTAGGCGGATGGAGTCCATTTTTGCAACCGGTGCAAAAGTCTCATGGTAGTCCACACCTTGTACCTGGGATAAAAAAATTTCTACCAACCTTGCCTTATATTTGCAGGTGCTTCCATCATCAGCAACCTTAGTCCGAAACACCCACTTGCATTGAACCAATTTCCTCCCCAAAGGAAGAGAAACTAGCTCCCAAGTGGTGTTTTTCTGAAGAGAATTCATCTCTTCATCCATGGCAACTTGCCATCTCGGATCCTTCCGAGCATGGTAGTAAGACTTAGGGTACGAAATTATCATCAAATAACAAGATTCAGGCAGGAAATAATTAGGACAAGAGAGCGAATACCTTCTCTTTGGAAATCGGACCAGGTTCTCCTTGGATCATCTAGATTTCCAATGTTATCTTCTACGGAGGAGAGTGTCTGTCGGGCCCAAGTTGAGAGATGATTTTGTACTTTAGGGTCTGATTCAGCATTTGATGTTTGCTGTACACTGATATCATAAATCAGAGGATCCAAATCAGGGTCATCACCCCCAATTACATCATCTGGATATTTAGTAGAATAGGAAGGAAATTCGACAGTTTTCTCCTTCACTAGTTCTACCTCCTGAAGAGGCTCATCGAACTTGACACTCCTTTCAATGATGATCTGTTTTGTTTTGATATCCAATAGCTTGAAACCTTTTGATTCATTAGGATATCCAATAAACAGACATTCTATGCTTTGCGGTTGCAAAGCCCTCCTTTTATCAAGTGGAATTCGGGCCCATGCAGTGGACCCAAACACCCGCAGATTCGACACATCGGGCTTGTGTCTGAAGTATGCTTTGAAAGGGGTCTTCCCTTTCACGGATGAGTGTGGCACTCTGTTTTTAATATATGCTACAACATGCATGGCTTCAACCCACAAATTTGCAGCCAACTTCTTTGATTCCAACATACAGGTGGTCATCTCCTTGAGAGACCGATTCTTCTTCTCCTCTACACCGTTCTGTTGGGGAGTGTAGGGGACTGAATGTTGGATCTGAATACCACTTTGAGGACATATATGTAGTAAATCATTACTGACATAATCCCCTCCATTATCAGATCTCAAGATCTTGATCTTTTGGCCAGATGCATTCTCAATCAAGGCCTTCAATTCAGTGAATTTTTCCAAGACTTTTGACTTCTTTTTGATAAAAAAGACCCATGTATATATGGAAAAGTCATCAATGAAAGTCAGAACGTACCTTGATCCATTCATGGATGTGATAGGCATGGGACCACTAATATCAGAATGCATCAGTCCCAAGATGCATGATGCTCGGCTTGCCTTCCCTCGATCGAACTTATGCTCAGGGTGCTTTCCAACAACACAACCCTTGCAAATTCCAGTGGTATATTTGATGACTGGGAGGCCTTCAACCATAGAATTATTCTTTAACTGCTGTAAGTATTTGAAGTTCAGGTGGTCGAACCTCTCATGCCATAGTCTACTAACTTCATTTCCATGAGTCAACAATGCGGTGGGCTTTGCATCCACCACAAAATGGGAGAACTCGTAGGATTTTGCATGATGGTTTGCAAGGCCCTTTGCTACAAGTTTTTCGGATGCAAGTTCTATGATCTTGGGAACTCTCGTATGTGTCATTTGATAAACACTTAGGTGGTTTGATGCAAGAGATGGTACATACAGAACATTGGAAAAATAACCATGCTCAAGATCTACAGTACCTTGTCCTTCTGATATGATTGTGGAGTCATCTCCCATAGGGATGAGAATGGATTTACCGGTATCTAAAGATGAGAAAGAGTTTATTTCAGCCATCATGTGGTTTGAAGCTCCAGAATCTATCAAGAGTGCTTTGGACTTCGAAGTGCTTGCCATGAGGGCATGACCTCTTTCATGCTGTGGTTCCCGATCTTGCTAATCTCTCCTCTGAAATATTTCCGAAAGATTGGTGTGATTTTTCTCAGGAAGAGAAGTAGCTTCATCAAGTTTCTTTTTCATTTAGGCATGTTCAGGGTGGAAGCCCTTCCCGCAGTATGAACACTTGACTTTTTCCTTCCCATGATGCCCTTTTCTTTTGTTCTTCTTCTAGCCGGAAGGATTTTCATGCTGCTGGTTTTCAACTTTAGGCTTAGGAGCTTCGAATTTGGTTTTTGGGTTCTTCTGCTGCTTTCCTTTACCCTTCAGATCTTTGGTCCCTGAGACATAGAGGGCTTGATCATGAGAAGATATGATGATCCCCATCTAGACAAGCTTATCATGTTCACTTGTTAGGGACTCAATGAAGGCATTGAGTGAAGGCAGCTTCCATCCAGGGGTTGTGAGCTTCCCCGCACAGAATGTAGAGACAAACACCGAATAATCAGCTCCAAGTTTGGAGAGTATGGCGAGGATCAGCTGATCATCCTCCTTCTCCACCTTACATTGCTTCAACAGTAAGACAATGTGCTTGAACTTTGTGAAAAAATCATTTAAGGTCTCGAAATTGGAAGGCTGGAGAGACATCAACTCGTTTTCAAGCTGGTATACTCTCAAATCATCCTATTTTCCATACAGGGTTTCCAATTTGTCCCAAATTTCCTTTGGAGTCTTCAATCCCGAGAGATGGAAAAGAAGATCCCGGGAAACAGAGAGGCACAAGTATCCGAATGCTTCATCTTTCTTGTTCAAGAATCTAGCTTTGTCTGTCATAGAAGAAGGCTCTTCTTCAGTTTCCATAGTGACCCTATAGAGTCCTTTGGCATGTAGCTGGATCTCCATGTCTCCTTTCCATGAATGTAAATTGAACAGAGTCAAGAGTTCTACTGAAGAAGCCATTTCAAACTGATGGAGAGAATGCTTTCACCTGTTAAAACCTGCAAATCACAACAAAAGGGGCACCGTAAGGTCGGACAACCTGCACATTTTAGGCTTTCATCACACCCAACATAGTTGATCAAGCAAGCTTGATCAACAAGTCCTTTACTTGGGGTATTAAGTGGTAAGCCTTGGCTTCTAGTGTAGTGCTGGAATTTTGAGCTTTTGCTCAATTTTTCATGCAAGATCTGTCAAAAACCATGTTTTTGAGAGATCTGAGCTTCATCCCACCGTGATCTCTGATACCATATTAATTTGTCACAGTGGTCTAGGAACTGAAAACACAGTCTCACAAAGAATACAGACAAATATGTATAAAATTGGCAAAATGGTGCTGCAATGAGAGTAACAGCTTTGTATAATCAAATGAATAATGAATAATACAATACAATGATCATGCAAGATGCATGAATGCCAAGACAATTCAAATTCCCAAGGAGGTCATTCAATTTGAATGAGTGGGTGTAGCTTAACTGACTGTAAGCCACAATAAACACACTAGTTAACCAACCGATCAAGTGCTGATTGACTCAACTGAGTCCTAACTGAAGTTGGAGTGCAATGAATTACTGAGTCTAACTGAAAGTAGCTCAAACACATGTCACTGCATGCCAACCAACAAGTGGTAGTGCATCATTAACTCCAATTAACCTCGATGAGGTTAACTTAAGTTAAACTGGCCATCAGAGGTGGTTGGAGGCGCCCCTATTGACTCCATTTCATTAAATATTAATAAAATAATCAATATAATGAATGGAGGCACATTCACCACTCAGCTTAACTGATTGTAACAATCAGTTAGCAATTAGGTTCATTTATGACACTCAAATCACTCCTGGAGTGCTCAAGTTAGCCTCCCCAAATGAAGACAAAGGCTTAGTTGGCCTCCTTGATTGAAGGTAGGCGTGGGTGTGCTCATGCTGATGTCATATAGTGCTCCTCTGATGTCAATTAAGTCAATACAACTTAGGATAGTGTTTTAACAAGGGGAAATTGGCCAAATTAAGTGTGCATGGTGGGTAAATGTCTCCAACAACATTGTAGGGGGTGTAGAATTGAATATTGATCCCTCTAAAGTTGAGGTCATTGTAAATTGGCCTAAGACGAATAATGTAATAGATGTAAGAATCTTTTTGGGGGAAACCCAATACTAGAGGAAGTTCATTGCAAACTTCTCCTTCATAGCTTCTCCTTTACATGATTTGACAAGCATGAACAAAGTATTTTAGTGGGAAAGCAAGGAAAAAAAATACTTCAACACATTGAAAGAAAATACCAGCACAACTCCAGTACTTGTACTATAGGATCTACAACAACCATTTGAGATAGAAACTAATGCTAGTGGCTATGCAATGGGGGCAGTCTTAATGCAATATAAAAAACCAATATGCAATCATTTTGAAACATTTTCTAAAACAATAATCAACTATCCAACCTATGATAATGTCATGTCCCTCCCTTGAAGGGACATCAAAAGTGTTGACCTTTCCTAACACTTAGGGGGTCAAAAGATGCATTAAATAATTAACCTAGGGAATTGTATTAAATTGTTATTTTGGAGGCATGTATTTGGTTTTATTTATTATCATTATTAATTATCATGCAATTAAATATGTGGAAAATAAGTTGTCATGTCAAGAAGGCGCACTGGGGAAATCTAACTTGCCAATGAGGAAAATTAGAAACTGTTAAAGGACTGGAAAAAGCAAGCAAGCAAGAAAAAGGGACAGTACCAAAAGCCAAGAAAAAGTTGTCAACCACAAAAGAGGAAAATATGGGCCAAATAAGGGCACAATTTCCATTTAGAAGTTCAATCACAAAAGCAAAAGGCCAGAAAAGTTTTCATAAGGAAAATCAGGAAACTCTGGGCCAAAGGAGGGCACTGTATCTATTTTTAGGTTTAGTTACAAAAACAGGCAGTGAAGAAAAGTTGTCATAGGAAAAATAAGGCAACTCTGGGCCTAAGTAGGGTGTAGTTTCTAATTTGGATGAAAGGAATGGTCAGGGAAACATCTCACATGACACATACTTTCCAATTTCTCAAGGAGGGCGCACCACTTGGCTAGGGTTGGGTTTTAGCAAGGGAAACTTGCTCAGTAGGTGATTGACTTGCCCAACAAGTCACCAGTGGTTTATTTAATGATAATTCGAGCTCCATTTCTTGGTTTTGGTTAATTAAATACCTTTTGTTTAGTGAATCCCGACTTCATATCGAGTTTTGTGCCTCCTGCCCTCATTTTTGGATCTCATTTTTGCAGAGATCGGTCCTCCAAACCTATTATTGATATGTTAAGTCCAAATAAACTCTTATTACTTCTATAATACAATAATATTTGTGTTCCATAGATCTCTCATGTTAAGTTTTCATGAGTGAGCCTTTATTTGCCCACTAGATGGGGTTTTTTATCAGTTTATGTAATAAGAGTGAAGTAATGGCCATAATATGAAGTATTTAATAATATGATATGTTAAATAATTATATATTACTCTTTTTAATACTCATTAGTAGGTCTTATTTCAATCTCTTCTTTATGCACACCCATGCTAGTTGACTAGGAAAATTTTACTATTCTTACAATTTTCTTCATTCTGGAAGATCTATGCATCCAAATTTAATTTTGAAAGTTGTTGTAGGTATTTAAATGACCCCACTATAAATACCCACCCTCATACATTGTTTCCATTGAGGTTTTACCTTTTTTGGACAACCTTCTTTGTGACAGGGTCTCGTCGGGCCAAAATTGCCAGTTTTTCCCAAATCTTCCCAAACAACCCCAATCACTCCAGATATGTTCTTGACTGTATGAAACTTCATTTGATACATATTAACACACTGAAAACACCTCTAAGCCTCACACAAACCCCTGGTTGATTAGATGTGAAAATTTCTTCCTAGTTGCACGGTTGGGTGACCTAGAACCGTGGGAATAGGTTTCAGCGGAGCTGATTTCGAAATATAAATGGTACTTGATTTAAATGTGTTAGGGAAGATACTTTCTCTATCCTGAAATTATCCTTGGATTCTCCCATCTTCCTGCTTCCTAGTTTACAAAGTATCAACAGCATTCCTAGTGTTTGCCTAGTTTCAAGAGTTGATTGATACGTACAAATTTCCATTTAGAATTTTGATTGAAATTTCCATCAGAGTTAATATTCTGAACTGTTATCATATCAGGGATATTACATTGGTATCAGAGCTCTTTCCTTGGCTCATCCTATGGAAATAAGGCTCTTGTTGAATAATATTGCAAATCACTAAATCCAGTTGCAGCTATGAGGCTCCTACCAGTGATTGGAGAAGACCTTGAGCAGTATGAAGAAGAAGACTATGAAGAGGCCTCATACAGTACATCAAGTAGATTTAGTAGGGATGATGTTGATGATTTATTGCTTCCATATTATGATGAATCCAATTGGCAGAAATATATAAGTGTTGGTGGTCAAATGTTCTATGGAAAGAACTCTAAGGAATCTTTCTAGTATTTCATGGAATACTGTGCTTTAAAAGAAGAGATAAGGTAGGTCTTGTCTTTTCGATATTACTACACTCTTGAGATACAAAAGTTATTCAAATATCCCTACTGTGGGACAAACATGAAAATGATTGCACATATGGTTGATTGAGTGTGCAAGAAATTACAAACTAGATGGTTGCCACCTGGAGCCAAAAGAGGAGAAAAAAGGGAAGATTCATCAAAGCCATCTGCTTGTCCAGGCAGTAGGAGAATGTTTGGTTTTTCTTCAAACAAAGCTTCCAAAAGATGTGAGTTGAGTACCACTTAATATGAAGAAGCCTCAAGTTCCTTGAATAAGAAGAGAAATGAAGTATAGACAAAAATCCATGAGGTGAAGTGCAAGTCACCACAAAGTGGTTGCATAGGAGAATAAATTGAAGATGAATGCACTTCAAGCTTCTTTGTGGGTGATATCTAGATCACTGCTCAAGATTTTGGTTCATGTATGGTTGGTGAGACATATTTTGGATTAGATCCAAAAGAAGTACACAAATAAGATTTACAGTCACCTCTTGAGCCACATAATGAAGAAGAAGACAAGGCCACACCACTTGGGTGTGAACCAAAGAATTTGGTGGAGGAGCAGGCCACCATAGTATCCCTATAGGTAATATGAAGAACATGTATGATAAGGGTCCTTATTTTTGTAGCAGCCATGTTTAATTACTACCATCTGATCCATGGGAGGATGAAAAGACTTCACTTGCATATGAGGACTACAAAATAAAGGACAATTGTGAGGGAGATGAATTCACTCCTAGTTTCTTTGTTGGTGATCACAAAATCAGTGCAAAGAAAGGTGATGTTTTCAATGGTGATAAGGGATATTTTGGATCAGATCCAAAATAAGAACATATATCTTATTTAAAATCATCATTTGAACTTCCTAATGAAGTGGAAGACAAACCCCCGCCAGCTAGGAGTGAACTAGGAAATTTGAAGGAGAAAAATATGATGCAAAGGGATGCACACAATTCGGATTTTTGTACTCTCTTGCAGCATGGTGAAGTTGCAGCCACATCATCAGAGAGACTTGACATCAATGGGAAACAAAATCCCACTATCATTATTGAGGAGAGCTATGAACCATCTAGTCTTGCAAGTGTGAAAGCAGAAACACAAATTCGTGAAGAGAAGTGAAAGTTACTGCAAGATATTTGCAGTGAAGGAGAAGGAGAAGTTTCCCATGAGCATAAAGAGAAAGATGTTGCAAAAATGGAAGACATAATTGAAATCCTTATTGGATAGGATTGTGCAACAAAAGAGCAAGGTGTACATTCACTAGACCCTACCATTTGTGTTGTAGAAGAACAATCCAGAGAGATAAGAAACACTCTAGGCATAGTTGAAAGAGTACCTACTTATGGGTGCTCAAGTTTCAGTGGGACATCCATTGAGGGATTTACACCTCTCTATGTTAGTGACATGGATATTTCACATGAAGGAAAGGTCCCAAGATCAAATTCCACATTGCCATTGGAGTTTCATGAAGTTTATCCAAGAGAGAGGGAAGAAGAAGAGGTCCATCTGCAAGAACCTCATTTTCTTGCAAGGTCACTAAAGATGAATTAGTGAAAAATCAAAGAGGCCCTACACACTCTCCATGGAACCCATTCATTAATGACAAATATCTACTGGAAGTTGGAGGGGAAATCTTCCATGGAAGACATAGATAAATTTAAGAAGGCCATGACAAGCACCAAAGGTAATTTTCTGTAATTGCTTTTTGATAGAGACAATTTTCTCGAGCTTGTTGAGTTGTTATATGGAGAATCCTTGAAGGATGAAGAAGAGATTTGCAACCTCACACAATAATTGTTGACCACCCAAGATTCCTTGAATAGCACTCAATGTGCACTCCAAGAGTCCAAGATGGAGATATGACAACTTCATGAGAAGTTGCAAAGATCTTACCTACCCTCCTACACACCAAACAACCATATTCACAAGGATGATTGCATTCTTGATCATATCGAGGAATCTCATGAGATGGTGGATCATGAGATGCATTTGGTTTTGCATGTGCTTGAGAATTGTGTAGAAAATACTGATGAGAACCAAGCACTTGGTCTTTTCCATAGAAAACTGGAGTTTTTTTTTTTTTTTTTTTGGAGAGAGTATCTTCTCCATGGAAGTGTCAGATGATCTCACCTCAGTTGGATCATCTAGTGATGAATAATATGACGCCATAAATTGGTTGGATAAGGATAGCGGATAGTTGATTCACAATTCTACACACACTTCTATTTCACCCATATAAGGTGGGGATGAAAATTGGTTGAAAGGATTTTTTCTATTGATTCCATGAGAGGAGCATGATACTCCCACTCTTCTAGTTGAGGGATTGATGGTCAATACATGTGGTTTGACAAGTGCATCAATGGTAGTTGAATTATTCCCACTTGAATCATTCAACATGCAAGTATGTTTTTCCATTGATTGGGTGGCTAGACACATGATTGAGATGTGTACTCTAGAGGGTAAACATCTTGTTTGCATCAATGGAGAGACATTAGACACATTAGAAAAAATGTATGGGCAGAGGCATGATCATGTATGGTTTCTATATGATGCTCTCAGTATACATGTAGGGGCATGGGATAACCACATGTTTCTTCATAGCAGCAGTGATGTGAGTTTCAGTGCTAGCTTGCACCTGGATTTTCATACTTTCAAGGGGCTCATGATGATGTGGTCCCACACTAAGAAGTTACATGTTGGGTGGGAGAGTATCAAATATATCCAGTTTGTCATGGGGAGTGATCAATTGTGAGTGTAGTGGTATGATTTTCACCTCCTCATTTTCATCCTCGACGATGATAATTTTTTGTTGTTGTTATTGATGTTTAAAAGGAGGCAGATAAAACCATGGGATTCTGACATTCTTGGGAATGACATATTTCCAAAGAGGGAAACAACATTTGGATCCTTACAGAGGAGGTAGTGGGATCCTTGAATTCTACTAAGTTACCTTAACTGGGTTGACAGTTTTGCTAAAAGAAGTGGTCCTTAAAGAAATGACTATGATCAGAGTGGTACAACAGAAACATGGTGGACAAATTTTGCAACAATCTAGAGCGTTTTTTTATTAAGGACAAGCAGACTTGGGAGGGGAGGATTGTCATGTCCCTCCCTTGAAGGGACATCAAAAGTGTTAACCTGGCCTAACACCTAGGGGGTCAAAATATGCATTAAATAATTAACTTGGGGAATTGTATTAAATTGTCATTTTGGAGGCATGTACTTGGTTTTATTTATTATCATTATTAATTATTGTGCAATTAAATATGTGAAAAATAAGTTTCCATGTCAGGAGGGCTCACTTAGGAAAGCCAACTTACCAAGGAGGAAAATTGGAAACTGTCAAATGATTGACAAAAACAAGAATGTAGGAAAAAGGGAAAGTACCAAAATCTAAGAAAAAGATGTCAGACACAAAAGAGGAAACTCTAGGCCAAAGGAGGGCGCAGTTTCCATTTATACTTTCAGTCACAAAAGCAGAAGGCCAGAAAAGTTTTCACAAGGAAAATCAGGCAACTATGGGCCAAAGGAAGGCACAGTTTCCATTCTGAGATTTAATTACAAAAGTAGGTATGGCAGAAAAGTTGTCATAGGAACAAGAAAGCAACTATGGGTCTAAGTAGGGCACAATTTCTAATTTGGATGAAACTTATTAGAGGAAATTTCAACTCAAAATGGGCCTCCTAAAATGAACTAATAAAATAATAGTTAAAATAATAAAATAATATTTATTAATTTTGGAGGAAGAAAAGAAAAAAACTACTTTTTTGTTTGTATTTTTGACATATATCCCCGTGTTTTTACTCAAATTTCGATCGGGAGAGCTCGTTGGATGTAGGATTAAATTCTGCATCCAACAAGTACCCACTCGGCATACTTTTGACGGACCCCGCTACCCCAAAAACAAGAAGTACCTGAAAAAATCGAATGATGACATCATCATTCCATTTTTTCAGGTATTTCTTGTTTTTGGGGTAGCGGGGTCCATCAAAAGTATGCCAAGTGGGTACTCGTTGGATGCGGAATTTAATTCCGCATCCAACGAGCTCTCCCAATCGAAATTTGAGTAAAAACATAGGGAGATATGTCAAAAATACAAACAAAGGAAGTAGTTTTTTTTTATGATACCTATCCCCAAATTTATATTAAAAAAGTGTTTAAGACCTATACGGTATTTCAAATTTAAATCAATTTCATTGGCTAACACATGATGACATGGAATTTGAATAAAAGTTAAAAGGCCCATTTTGAGTTGAAATTTCCTCTAATGGGCATGGACAAGGAAACATCTCACATGACACATACTTGCCAATTTCTCAAGGAGGGTGCACCACTTGGCTAGGGTTGGGTTTTAGAAAGGGGAACTTGCTCAACAGGTGATTGAATTTCCCAAAAAGTCACCAATGGTCTATTTAATGATAATTCAAGCTCCATTTCTCCATTTTTGTTAATAAATGATCTTGTGTTTAGTGAATCCCAACTTCACATTGAGTGTTGTGCCTCAGTCTCTTGGGAGATGCGCCCCAAGTCCCTTCCCATCTCTTCTTTCTCCCATTCCATTTTCATTGTAGGTGATGGAGGGCTAATTATTAACACCCTAAAATTCATATCAGACATCTACAACAGCCAAATCCCTCCATTTAAGTCGACCTCCAGTGAAGAGAACTTCACCTATGCTCCAACCCCTACCTTGGTGTTAGATTTGGGCCTCCTGCCCTCAGTTTTGGATCCCATTTTTGGAGAGATAATTCCTCTAAACATATTATTGATATTTTCATTCCAAATAAACTCTTATGTCTTCTATAATACAATATTTTTTTTCCATAAAGCTCTCATGTTAAGTTTTCATGAGTGAGCCTTTATTTTCCCACTATATGGGTTTTTTTATCAGTTTATGTAATAAGAGTGAAGTAATGGCTATAATATGAAGTATTAAATGATATGATATGTTAAATAATTATATATTAGTCTCTTTAATGCTCATTAGCAGGTATGATTTCAATCTGGTACAAAATTCATGAATTTATGCACACCCCTGCTAGTTTACTAGGCAAATTTTACTAGTCTTACAATTTTCTTCATTATGGAATATAAATGCATCCAAATGTAATAATGATAGTTTTTGTAGGTGTTTAACTGACCCCACTATCAAAAATAACCCTCATACAGTGTTTTCCTTGAGGTCATACCCTTTTTGGACAACCTTCTTTATGTAGGGTCTCCCTGGGCCAAAATTACCAGGTTTTTCCCAAATCTTCCCAAGCATCCCCAAATCACTCTAGATATGTTCTTGACTATATGAAACTTCATTTCATACCTTTTACCAATATGAACACACCTCTGAACCTCACAAAAACCCCTGGTTGATTGGATGTGAAAAGTTCTTCTACTTGCACAGTTGGGTGACCTAGAAGCATGGGAGTAGGTTTCAATGGAGATTTTTCCAAAACCTAAATGGTACCTGATTTAAATGTGTTAGGGAAGATACATTCTCTATCCTAAAATTTTCCTTGAATTCTCTCATCAGCCCGCTGCCCAGTTTACAAAGTATCAACAACATTCCCAATTTTTGCCTAGTTTCAAGAGTGGACTGATAAGTACAAATTTTCAGTTAGAATTTTGATTGAAATTTCCATCAGAGTTAATATTCTGATCCGTTATCAGATCAGCAATATTACAGATAAAGAGTTGTATTCATTAGTACAAAGTGTTAAAAAGTGGAAACATTACCTAATGGGTAAAGAAACAATCGTACATATTGATCATCATACACACAACAAAAATTGAGCCCAAAATCCGATGGCTTGCATGTCTGAAATTCGATAATGACCTGTCGGTTATTCGACCTATGCATTTTTTTTTGTCGTCGGTGGAATAACATCGGATATTCAACTCCCTTTCAATACCTATCGAATATTTGATGACATCACGGCGTCAAATATTCAACATTTTGTTGTCTGATAGTGTCGCAAAAAAATTGCATATACTGTCTCATTTCTGACACTTACCTGTAGGTTTTTGGATGGGTGGGGCGTCAGAAGTCTTACGGGCTTGGCTATCAGAGGAATGGCATTCCTGTTGGTCGACCGATGACTAAAAGTGTCGGATCTTCAACAAATGTGTCGGACATCCTCCAATGGCCGTTGGAAATTCGATGCCTAGTTGTGTAATTAACAATTTTTTTTTAAAAGGTTACCATTCACCAGTTAATTTACCCTTTGATTTCAAATATAGAAGTGTCATTTATGAAGGGTACCACCTTGGATTTAGCGTGCAATAACTTTAAAGTGGTAGGCTACAATTTATTAGAAAAATTGGATGATGCTTTGTACTTTGACATATATGTTTTGATCATTTAATTAAATTTGTATACACTTTTCATCTTAACTCATCCTTGTGTTTCCAAAAACCATACATAGTAAATTTCAATACACGAACATACACTATATAATTTATATAACACACAAGGACTACATACAATAAGAATAGAAATAAACATATCAAAAAAATTACAAAATGCAATTTCCACTATGAAACAGACAATACCTTATCACCTTCAACACAATAGACTTTGAGAAATCCATCAAAAACTGAAGTTTTTGGGTGAACATTCAACATGCTTATAAGGGAAATTATCCTTGGTGTAATAACATGTCAAAAGAAAAAAACAATAGATTATCTAGTCTACCAGGATTCAACAAATTCTGATAGCGTAATACAGAAAATATCAGATTAACTCACCATGTAGAAAATATGAGCAATATTACATGCACTCTTGAGTAATTTGTGCACAAAAATAAACATAACAAGTAAGATAAAACATAATCAATCCTACCATAAGATCCTGGAAACTGCATCATTTTTTTTATTATCTAGACATCTCCATGTCTAGTGTATGGAGTTAATGTTTTACTATACCTTGTGATTCAACTCACGGTCGACATTGGAGCATATACCTTTCATGAACTTAGTGTATATATCTACCTTTTCTCAATCATGAATGTAAGGACATTTACCTCCCTCCTTATTGCATTTGCCAAACCTTGTAAAAAAATGGAAATAATGTTGTTTTTTAGCCAAACGACACCTGGTAGTTTGTAAACTCCATCTAACTTTATCACTAGCTAGGGAACGACTTATTTTCTTTGGATCCCTAACAAGTTTGTTTCCATTTCCAACCCTTAAATATATGTTCAAATCCCATGCAAACAACTTATTATTCAAGTCCAAAATACAGTAGTAGCTTCATGATTTAAACCCTAACATTATATAAACAAACCCTCAAATGTGTTCTAATTGCAAGCAAAAAAAATTCACTCTAGCTTGAAAAACAAACATAGATCCATTTCAGATCATTGTTTATTATACAACTCCAAATGGGAATGAGAACAAGTCTACTTACTGATTTCCAACAATGGATACCCACGAAGATTGCAAAACACAATGTATATTCTGCTTCAAAACTGCAGTTATGCAAATTATCTTTAAGATTAGTTTATGATAATCAAAACCTCATCTGAAAACAATGGATCACATGACAACTTAAATTAGGTTTAAATTTAATTTGAAACCTATTAACAACCTCTTCTCATGTTATTATGTAATAAGGATATTTGATTTGTTTACTTACAATTCAAGAAAGTACAATGCAAATTTAGGAATCAAAGTATAGAAAAAAAAAAGCTAAAATTACTAAATAGTTGTATGTTCTCTCCAGAAAGTTGTATGCAACTTCTATTCAAATGCACATTTCTAACATAAATGCCTTATTCTACATATCTCTTGTAATGCTGAATTCCCAACAACCTATTTTAAAACAAACTGAGATTACAAACATCAAATCATAGATGATAGACAAGACATCAATATTGCAGGGTGAATCGGACAACAAATAGCATTTGTTTATTTGGGACTAAACCAAACCCGATCTGGAGTAAGTTTGAATGTTTTATTTCCAATAGAAAATGAAACAGTTGGCATGAGTATCCCAAAGAGTTTTATTTTCAGACATGTCTAGATACATTATTTTATGATGATTCCATGACGAACCGTTTCCTTGTGATCTATTTTCATATTATAAGTGAAATTAATTTTGCATCTAATAAAGTTCATGACTATTCATTATTACATACATTACATATTTGTGGACTATGATCTTGGCTTAATTATATAGCCAAACTCATCATTCATGAGGTGACATTCTACTATTTTACATGTTGCCATCAAATCCTTTCGACAAGGTTTGAATTCTCATTTATAAAGACACAATAGTCTTTTTATTGACTAAGGTTTTGAATATTGTTCAATTTTCAACAAAGATTATTTCACATCTCTACATTATTCAAAATCTGAAATCTACTAAAGGCATACGGTTACAATAATGTTGTATGATGGCAAGGTGATCTCTTATTTGCATAAGTGTAGCGGTTGTGTTATTTACCAAGGATCTTTGATTTTCTAGATTAAAGTAATTTTCAAAGAATTAAAATTTATATGTTTGACTATATTCATTCTTATGAAATCAATGTATTTTGGGTATATATTGTTTTCGTTGGAATTTGTTACACACCTACTTTCAAAATGTACATGACGATACCTTGTCATATAACATGAACACTCAATATTACACGTGTGGGTTAATGTCTAATATAATCCTAATATACAAGAATCCTAGCCATGGATTTAAACTCAAGTTAATGCATAACTTATATTACCATGGTTTTATCAATCGGCTTGGATTAACCATCTCTTAGTAAGCTCGTTCATTGTATCACCATGATGGATATCACCTAGTGTGATTTGACATGGCAAGATTCATGTCATCTATTTATTGTGGAGTATGATAGCCATGGTAATGAACTTGGTCACTACACCATACTCTTTTAACACTTATCGGGTCATGATGCTTTCCATTAACTCCCTTATCTATACTTCCCTTTTGCATACATTCATGAAAGGATATGGTTGATCAAAACAAATATACTAAGAGATTTGTTTTGTGTGTGATACCTTTCGATCATTCTTGAGGGTTTCATGTTGTTTCATCAGGGTTCTCACAATCCCCATTTTTAGTAAGGGTTTGCCTTAGTCTTTCCCCAAACCCTTGGGTGTATCATTTACCAATATTCTTAATGCTCTTCGTGCTCATGGGGATGATACATAAGAAAAAACATAATAGTTCAGAGTTAATTGATACTTACCAAGATGTTTTGCAACAATTTCATAATATCGGTTGGGTGAATTTTATTTACAAATTTCATGGTCATCACAAGAATATTGGTGTTGCATTTTCTCAAACTTTAATGGTGAGATGGCTCACATTGGGGATTTAGAATTTCAGGTGGACAAAGTTTTGATAGCTCATAGTGGTGAATCTATAGCAAATGTTCAAGATTGTACCCATTGGTTAATGAGAGTAGCAAAGGAATTGACCTAGAACCTCAATCTTTGCTACATGATGAAAATTCTCTTGTAAATACACTTGAACAGTCAATTAAATAGATTGAAACTAGTATGCATGTATTTAATCATCAGAATCATGGTCAAACACAGAACAAAACCATACAAGTTGATCAAATGACTTATTTTTCTTGTCAAAACAATTCCAGAGGGGTTTCTCTAGAAGTCGGTGTAGAAGATACTTCTGGAGATGAGTTTTCTCAAACTATGGAACAAATTGTTAATCAAGATATGGGTAAGATGAGGGTAATTCAAAGTATTCACAAACCACATCATAACAAATGTTCTTCTTAGGCTTGAGCAAAGCCAAATAATGATTATGTCCAAAAAATTCACATGCACAATATCCCAAAAAGGTATTATTGACGAGTACACAGTTAGACTATGTACAATCATTTCAACAGAAAACAACATAAAGGAATCTCACCTAACATCTCTTGCACCATCATAAGAGCACATGCCAATTTGTGAGAAAAGATTCTCAGGATTTGTCTGTAAACAATGCAGCTAATTTTGTCATTTTAGAAGCAGCTGCAATTCTATAGTCAGCTGACTCCCAAGAAATCCTACCTAACTAACATACGTCAATCCATTTGTCCAGTTATCTTTATGCCAAGAAGTTACTCATATTAAAGGTGCAATCTTACATGTGATACCACAATATAATCCTTTATCTTTTCTTGAGGAATTCTTATATAGGATCATTAAAAAACTAAATGAGTCATAAACCCTAACCATAGGGAGGTGATTCATTACATTTCTTGAATTTTTATCATTTTTTCCTTTAAAAAAATATATTCCCCCCTTTACATTATTATGCATACCAGGGCACCAACAATTGCACATACCTGGAATCTAATTACTAGTACCGTCAAATTTGGGTGAGGTGTCAAAATCCAAAATTACCAAATTACAAACAAAATTAATAATTATTAAATAAGTTCACCCTTAAACACGACTTAAATATGAATTTATGTGAGAATAAACCAAAGGTAGCATAGTAACTTACCAGGTAAAAATTATAGTTAGTTTGAGTGAGGGAAATCAAGGGTTATGGCCAAAACAATTATAAAGCACATTATTAAGCCCTGAACATTGAATGCCATTAGCATTTTAATTTTAGTTATATGAATATGAAATATATATAGGGATAAGGGTTCTTACCAAAGAGTAAATTGACAAGTAGAATGGTATGTATCTTGGGTTATATCAAACCCTCCCTATAGTCTTGCGAGTTACCAAAAGAAGGAATTTAAAAAGAATTCACTATGATGTAAAAATGATTTTGCAACTCCAAAATGAAAACAAGTAGAGAGGGGAACCTATAGCCACTTGGGAAGAACCATAGAGCTGATAATAAGCTTCCCTTCAAATTAAATCAATCATATTGGAACTCAAACTAGTCTAAGGGAGTGCAACATGAAACAATGCCTTAAACTCTGATAAAATAACGAAGGAAGAATAGAAATACAAAAGGAAGCATAATCAAACAAGAGAGGTCGCTAAAGACAGCTAGTCCCTGCCTTATGTAAACATTATGTATATGTTTAAATAGTTTTAATAAATTGTTCCTTTTTTTATTAGCAATGTATTAGGTTATAAGATAGTTTCTAAATTAGAAACTAGGTTACGGGGCTGGCTGAAGCTGATTTGCACCATTAGTTGCAAAGGTGATAGAGTTGCAATGTATTAGGTTATAAGATAGTTTCTAAATTAGAAACTAGGTTATGGGGCTGGCTGAAGCTGATTTGCACCATTAGTTGCAAAGCTGACAGAGTTGCACCATTTAAATTTTATGCAGTGTCCTCTTTTTCCAAATGACTGGTAAATTCAATACATAAAAGGTGGCCTATTGTCCTCTGAATGCTTCTAGCCTGACTAGAACAAGCTTAAGAGAGACCTTAGATTTAGTTGAGCCAATCTTGTGAACTTACTTCATTTATCCATCAATAGAACAGGAATAGTACCCAGGAAAATCATTGTGGCAATTATTATGTACACACTACGCAAGACACACGTAACAGGCCCCTACATAGTTCCTTTAGTAAAAATATATAGTGCAGTTTGATTCACATATCTTGTTCCATCTTGAAAATTTTGGGAATCATCCTCTGTACATTTTCTCAATATAAAAGAAACATATGGTCTATAAAGCATTGCATATATTGCTAGAGTGGAAGTTCAGCAAAACAATGCATAGAAGCAACAAAGTGAAGAGCCCGCCTTGTATAGCAAAATGCAATAGCATATAGACATGCTTGACTTAAATAATGTAATAAAACAAACAAAGAAAATTATCTCCCTTCGGTCCTTGATACTGAGAAAATTCTTGAAATCGATCAACTATATACCTTTCATACTACAAACATAACATATCAATTTATCAAATGAGCATTATTGAGCATTCGTTGATTGCTTGAGCATACAAGCATCATATGTGCCACACCCCTGTGGTTTATATTCTTTTATCGTGCACAGACCTAGAAAACAACACTAACTTATACAAGAAATTTCCAAAAGATCAAAGGTTTGCAAGCTTTATCGATGGACCAGCTAGCAAAGAAGTTCCAGAATATGCAATGGAAACACAACCTCCAACACAGAAACCTGCAACTAAATGTTCATAAAATGCCATCAATATTTTCATAAGTTTCCTTAAGAAGCAATCATGTGCCCAATTGAAGAAGATGTACTATATGCATACCTATTGATTGATCATCAATGAGGAAGTCTCCCATGTCAAACTGAAGGAAATAGCAACATTGATTTATTAGAGTAGAATAATCCCATGACAGACCTACTAGTAACTATGACTCATACAAAGAACATGGTATGCATGTGTTTATCATTAAATAAAATCAATCTTAAACCTAGAAAAATAACATGATTCTATTACATACCTTCCAGTAACCCTTTCGAGTAACATGAGCATATTGATGTTTACCCTTGAAGTGATTAGGATCAACACCACCAAATATTATCTCTCCTCCTTCTTGAATCACCAGGAGCACCTTGCTTGAATCCCCAACAATTGGGTCAATATGAGAAAAAAAAATCAAGGGTGATAATTATGGATTCAATGAAGTGCCACCTAATCCCTCATATTGTAGGAAAATAGACTAACAAAATGTATGAAGCAATGACTACTCTATACTAGAGTGTCAACAATTCCCAGAAGATTCTCCTGAAGAACAAACTCAACAATACATGCATCATTGACTACTCTAGAGTCTGTACTAGAGTGTGGAAATTTCCTAGAAGGTGCTCTTGAATAACAACCTCACCAATACATGCATGACTAACATAAGCATAGTGGTGAGATACCTTATGACACATATCTAAGAGATCAATTCTTTTTTAACGGTATGAATATTAAAGAGAATTTGTTAGTGCACATTGCACTAATTGGTTTGTTTGCACCCTAGGGAGATTTAGAAAGGTTTATATTCCCACGAGCATATTCCAAGCCTAACAGTTTTGATATCCATGTTCATACCAAAAAAATATTTCAATTGATATAATGAATGACCTATTCAAAACTCAGCAGTGATGCTCTCCAATGTATTCCAAAAAAATATTTCATTTGAAAGGTTTCCATTCACCAATTAGTTTACCCTTTGATTTCAAATGTTTTTGGCTAATAAGTTCAAATGTCTTATTGCGAGGCTCTGACAAAATGTGATATTCAACCTTAGATAACCTAAGTTTTAACTATTACATTATTGAATCTCTTATAACGTTAGGTCTTTTACTATGTCAATATTTAAATAGACTAACTTGATGAATGAATTGAATGATCTTAACTCAAACAACTCAACATAACTCAACATAACTCAAATAACTCAACACTAAATTGAACATGTTTTCCAGGTTCTAAAATGGTAGTTCAAAAGGTCTTAGGACTAGGAAGCAAATAATATCAGAGTTTTTAAATGTTATGCATGATTTCTAGCCATTCTCATTCAGTGACTGTGTAGTTACGCCTTTTGTGGATGTTAAATTGCAACTTGAAAAATACATGTGATTACCAATATTGTCATCTCTAAGTAGATCACAACCAATGACATAACATTAGAGTAATCCAGGGTAGGAGCATGGTTTACCTCTTGTTCTTAGGATTTCAACACAAATTATAAGGTGTTGAAAATTATGAAATCCCTTTCTTTACTTAATACCAACATTTAGAATGGTCATGAAATTATACACAAAGGCAAAACATTGGCTAAGATGCTTGCTTCTCGGCATTATTGTATTGTAAACTAACTAGATGTTACTCTATGTTACAAGTATATAATGTTCAAAAGTTCAAAATACTACATTATAATTTTAATTTACAATCACAAACAAGGATAAAAATATTGTTACCAGTATAGAGTCTAGACGACATAGCTGAAACAAGCAGTTCTGAAAACCATCACACTGGAATAAATTTCACTTCCTGCAGATACCTGTATTGAGAGCATTTCACAAACAATCTCTTATGTTTAGTGTATATTACTGTCAGCTTCTAGGTAACTACCTAAATGAACAATTAGTCAGAGACCTCAGGAAAGCATTGTTTAATGAGAATCCATGTAACCTTCTTAGTCTTTCCTAAGCCTGCGACATGGAATGCAGATAAACTCATCAGGATATCAGAACTAACCAAGCAAGGAATTAATTCAGACTACAATTCTATTTAAATAGATGTACAACATTAGAAAAAATATAATTTCCTATTATAGCTCACAGCATTATCAAAAGTCATGGCTGCAAATGGGCTTTCTTCAATAAAATCATTTTTTCCTTGGGAAAGAACCTCAAAACCAGGCTATTTGCATCAGACACTAAAACCCATCTAATTCTATACATGTGAAGAACAACTAGGAGGTATAAAATGGAATGCTTAAAATCCACTGTAGGCAGAGGATGAGAAACAACCTAAACAAATGGTACCCAAGAATTATGTTTATGATTGATCAAGGAATTGATTTACCAAGGGGTACACGTCACTGAGGGAGTTTGAAAGTTATTTTAAGGCCTTTGGAATTATATGAATCTCAGGAATCTATGAACATTGTTCTCATATTTCAAAGATATACTACATACAGCCTAAGCAGACACTTGGGCAACTATGAATAAAGGTGATGAGCACACTTGATCACCAAAAGGATAGCAATGAAGCACTTGAAGTAGGCTTGTGGTGATGAACTCTACCCAATTTACCTTTTCCAGCATCAGGGTTAAATAAAAATACCAACAGTGGATTATGGGTCTAAAAAGGGGATGAAAATAGAGCTCAACTCATCACAAGCACAAAAATAAATTTGCAATAAGAATGAAGATCTTCAAGACCCTTACCACTCTGAGGTTTTCCATTGGTTGAGAGTGGTTATTGTCTTTAACTATGATAGCTTCAAATCTTCTCACTATAATATTTAATCAAATGGAAGACTTGGCATGTGGAATTTGAATGATGATTGGGAAAGGATACTAAAATGCCCAGTTTTGATTGGAAATTGATCGGTAGGATATATGGAGGATGAGGCTTGTAAGATTGTATAATTAGCTAGCATGAGGTCTTGACACAAATATTTATAGTCCGAAGCATAAAATATCAAAGTTTTGTAGGGGTTATAATATTATAGTTTAATCAAGCTTGCAGTGTTCATGAAAACTCATTTCACTCTTGAGTCCCTTCAATTCATTCAATTGGGCCATTCGGTTCATAGGTTTTTCATTGGATGGACTGTGAGTGAGGTGACCAACCAAATGCCTTTGACCATGCATACAAACTGTAACCTTAATAAGAGAGCGATATGAGACTGAAGAGAACTTGCATATAGGAAATTAAGAGTACAGTTTCTGGCATAAATGTAGGATACAATAGAGGAAACTCAAGGTCCTATCTTGAAGATTCATTTGCATGAATAATCGCTCAGTAACTTGAAATGACGTTTGTTAATTAAATAATAGTAAAGAATGACTTCCTAATCAAGCATACCAATAATACCTTTGAAACAAGTAGGGCACATACTCAATATAGTGTTTACATACAAACACATATTATCAAAAATATTAAGTTTGGACTAACAAGCACAGTATTTACATATACATCTATACAAAGTAGTTTCATAGTGTTTGAGAGGGTATTCGGCAAATGGATTGAAATGCTACATGAGAGGTAGATGGCTGTAGCCAAGCATAGAGGCTGGGAAAGCTAATAGAATGGTATATTCCTACTCAGAGAGTCTACAATGGCATGCAAATGGTAGGTATCAAGGTTGAGACTACTAATTAACATAAATGAAGATAAGGAAATGGCAGATCTCGAGGAAGAGAAAGGAACTTAATATGTTAATTTATGTTAATTTAGCACTTCCATTGCTACGTTGGTGCCAAAGCCATTCTAGCCAATAGGTTTTTCCCCTAAATTTCCATTTGATGCTAAGCTTAATTTATTGACTTTTAAATTAATTCTAATTAATTATATTTATGTTTGTAGCATTACCATGGTTGGAAACCTTAGTAAAGTGGCTAAAACTTAGACCTGGGAACTTTTTATAATAAGTATCAGTAGTAAACAATGATATCTAGAAAGTCTGATATGACTTTGAACTTGTTCTGGGCAGAGTTTGTGGATATTAGAGAAGTAAATCCATGTCTATGGGAAGTTTGGTGTAATGAACAACAATAATGACCTTGAATATCCATGTTCTTGGGCACATACTGGTCCTTAAAATCACTTCTCAGCCCTATTTGACCTCCAGCTAGTGAGCGGTAATCCAGTTTTGGGAAGATGTATTGATGAGAATGTATCTAAACCTTGAAATCTAGGGAAAATTAATGGGTATAACACAACAATAGGTTTCAAAATACCATGTTTGGGTGAGATATGTGTAAAGAACAATAGCATAAAAGTGTCCTTGGGCATATTGTAGCAGCAAAGAACTATCTCTTGGCGTCGAATCAACATTAGCACTTCAACATTATCATTTCTAGGAAGCTCACATGGGATATTATGTTGATTTTTAAGCACTGTAGGGTGAAGTTTTTAGAAGCGTTGGCCCTACTGGCTTGTCTTCACTTTCATTAAGGGCTAATCCACCTTTGACTCATGTTTCAAGAGTTTTGTGCACCTTTCCTAGCATAATGAAGGTACAATCTAGGAAAAAATAACTCAGCAATGAAGAAGTATGGCAACATTGATGTGTTATAAAGTCTCCTCTATATATCACATGAGGCTTAAAAATGTTGATCCAATCCACATAAGTCATCCTTAGATGAATCCAGTTCCATTTACGAGGTATTTCAAATATGTCTACATAGGATTGAGGACACCATTGAAAGTCTTCTTTCAGCAAGTGCTCGGCCTTGGAGGATACTTTTCATTGAAGGAAGGCCTTGTTTCTATATTAATTGAGTATTGGATCACTCCATTGGATATATAGAGACCGATATCTCTTAGAAGTTGTTTTTCTTGTTGCTATATGAATATTATTGGAGGGGCATCTTTCTTGAAGGTGACTTAGGGGAGACACAACATAAGTTTAGGTTTCCTTCCATTTTGGAGAGGCCTTCTCTTGGACACTTTTGTGGACAAGGTGAAACATTGCATCCTATGGGCTTTTGGAGCATTAGAGGAAATTTGGGGTCTAAAATGGGCCTTATAAGAAAACGCGCCAATAATAAATTTTGTGAGTTCGAATTCAGGAATCAATAGAATTTCAATAAAATGAGCCAACCGTAATGGTTGAATTGACATATTTGTCATAAAAGAAAACTACTTTTTTTTGTTCGTATTTTCGACATATGTCCCTGTGGTTTTACTCAAATTTCGAGTGGGAGAGCTCATTGGATGCATAATTTAATTCTGCATCCAACGAGTACCCACACTGCATACTTTTGACGGACCCTACTACCCCAAAAATAAGAAATACTTGAAAAAAACGTGATGATGATGCAGAATTAAATTCCGCATCCAACGAGCTCTCCCTCTCGGAATTTGAGTAAAACCACAGGGACATATGTCGAAAATACAAACAAAAAAGTAGTTTTTTTCATTCTTCCTCCAAAATTAATAACTATTATTTTATTATTTTCCTTAGGAGGCCCATTTTAGACCTCAAATTTTCTCTAATGGTAAGGGTTTGCTTCTACTTGTCATCATCCATCATTGCTTTATGGAGGATGTTTTTACAAGTGGAATATATCTTGGTGTAATTTTAAATGCAAAAATAAGTCCTTATTTAGAATTTAGATTTAAAATAAAAGAAAGAAAACAAGACTCACCCACAAAGAAAATAGCATGCCCTCTTATGATCCTTGAATTCAATGTCATGCACATGCATATAAGTTTTACTTGGGTGATTCAATGTTCAAACAATATGACAAATGAATAAAATGTAATTCATAGCCATATGTTCGACGACAAATGGCCATTTCCCATATATTTTCATGTAAATATGGAATTCATAGCTATATGGAATTGGTAAAGTATTACCAAGGGGCCAGTTATCTTGATAAATCAAACTATTTAAGGTAATTGTTTAGATCAGATAGAACAAAGTTCACCTCAATGTATGGTCATCATCATCATCAACTAAATGTATATGTGTGCACATGCATAAATACCTAATACACAACTCAATCAAACAAAAGAAAACATAATTATACCTTGATTTGTGGAGCTTCACACTGTCTTCTTACGCTTTACCTTTCAAAACATCATTCAACATACTTCATATTTTTTCTTGTTGCAATAGTTTCATGTTAGGACCCATCAAATAAATTTATGTTTGTTTATGAAAATAACAAAACCAATCTAAATAAATATAATACTATTACAATGTAAATTACAATACTATTCAACTATTCAAGTAAATTAATTGTTAATAATAGATCACCTGATAAAACATGGATAACCAAAAACACTATGTATATAAGGCCATCGCTCTCATCAAAACACCATTTCTTTCCTCTTAACTATGGAAATGTTTCTCAACGCTATCTGTAACAAGTTCCAATGGAGGAGTCAAAGAGCAATAGTGAAAATTATACACTAAAATTATAGAAATAGATGTTTTTTAATGTATTCATCCTTACCATTCATTGAGCTCCTCTCTGTTTGGAGAATAATTTAATATTCTCTACTAAACAGAACCAACCACGTGAAGGTGGAATCTCTTATGGCCCCTCCCCCCTCCCTCACATCACTCTCAACTCCCCAAATNACAATTTATTTCACTATTTCACAATCCAAATAACAATGCATCTACTGCAAATTATTTCACTCAATAGTTGAAAGATGCTTTCATTAAATCATTATTTAAATAATTCATTAAACCATTCAATCATTCAACAGCTGAAAAAACCATTCATTAAACCATTCATTTAGTCAATGGCAGATAAAAAAAATTAGTAAACCATTCATTAAAGCATTCATTTAAACATTCATTCATGAAACAAAGGAAAAAACCATGAATTTTTTTTTATTATAAATAAGAATTACTCAAAATGTGTTTAGTCACTTCCTTTTTACTTTTCTTCTCTTTAAATATTTAGTTAGAGTCACATCTTCCAAAATCCGATCCTCGGTCTCCTTACTAGTCTGCTCGCAAGGTTGAACTTCCGGCAAGGGGCGATGAATTTTTGCAATAATGTCAAAATATTTCATTAATATATTTATATTTTGATAAATACGGGTAATTCATTTAAAAAAACATTACGAATGTGTGTTTTTACCTGCCATGGACACATCAGCATGTTCAACATTATCTTGTACAGGCTTAACCTGTTCAATGTTATCTGCATCTACATGCTCTGCAGTTGAATTGTGTAGAATTAGAATTAATGTTCATCATTTGCAATGGTCTATAAAAAATAGTAGCACATTAATAAATTCATTACCAGGAATCGAAGCATGATCTTCGTCTGGTTGGTCATGTACATTCTCGACATGAACAAGATCATTACTTTTTTGCTAAAAAAGGAATAAATAATTTATGTTAATTTATTTAAAGGAATAAATTGCATGAGCATTAATAAATTATCATTAAATTATACATTTTTTAGATACATGCGCACCAGATGGATCAGCAGAAGATCGTGCCGTATGCCCAGACTTCTCCGGTGTTCAACAACGACGTCAAAGCCCTGTTCGAAGCCAAGCTTCATGTAATCCACACTGGGCAATTCTTTGAACCGGTCGGCCTTCATATTTGCATGATCTCATTAATTTTACATTTTTTTCCAGAACAAAACGAAAATAATTATCTGTATGATATTTGGATGCGGATTCGGGTTTTGCGATACTTACATATCGGGCCGCCAAGTTCGAGTAACCACTAGGCCCAAGCTTGTGTTGGAAAATTTTTTCAATTCTTTCCTTGGTGGCCTTAGATGTGTCTGAGAGCCTAATCAAGTTTTCAAATACGTTAGTCGATGTACCAAATCTGATATAAAAACTAGTAATAATAAGGCTTACCACTACATTTTGGAATGTATTGCATACCTCCCTGTTCCAGCTGGTGGTATCTTTCTTGATTTTCTCAGGCCCTTCTCTTTTCCATCTTTCACCAGGGATTTCCACTCCATAGGTGGAATCATTGGAGGGTTCTCATACCTAGGGTTCTTTTCTAGGTGAACCCTATACTAGTCTCGAACAATCTTCAGATGTTTTTCAGCCTTCTGTAGGACCTTCGATGTATAGAAGGTATCTTTTCTGAATAGACCAACCAAGTGATTAGTCAGATAATCCTTTAAAGCTTTTGGTTGCTTGTTCCACATTGTGCGGATGGTGGGACCGAAGATCTCCAAGGCCAAATCATTCATATGTTTATAAAATATATCATTTCCTGCAAAACATTAATGCCATCATTAGTCAACATTAAAAAATAATATCGGTATATTAGACACAAATTATAAAAACTAAATTGAATAATCTATAATCACCAGGAATCCTCTCTATCTTTATTGGAACCAGTTCTTCATTCACCAAAAATGTACACACTATTGAACCAGTGCTAGTGACATGACAAGATCCAAGAAATGCATTCACATCTCTATCTAACCCTGCATCCACCCCTTCTTCTGCAACATCTGTTATGGGTGGGGCAATATCAGCTACACCCTCTGCTGGCCTCGGGGGTGTCGCAGAGCGTGTTGCCGACTGTTCAATGGATAATATGGGAGCAGTATGTGGTGTACGTGGAGTGGTTTGGTCATTGGAACCAACATTGCCTTGAGCACCACTGATAATCTCCATAACATGCTGTAAATTCAAACCATTGTATTATAAGTTCAATAGAATATAAAATTAAATATTAGAAAGTTCTTATAAATGAATTTACATTATTATTCGAGAACTTACTTCCAATTGTTTATGTTGCTTTAACAACAATTGAATCCTTTTTTCGATCTCCTCTATTTGTGGAACTGTCAATGTAAGAAGAATTAGTTCCTCATTTTGTTTTTCCCTAGTCTTTTGTAGCACCCTCAATGGGTCTGCAGACCCTCTAATTTCACCATCTCTCATCAACTAGGAGACCTCATTCTATGAAGAGTGCTGAGGTGGTGTTTCATAAACCGAATCCCCTGTCTGGAACAAAAATATATAAAAAATTTCTTAGTCTTTGAAGCAATGGTGTGAGCAAACAATTATATTAACAAAAATTGTCTATCATGATAGATTCATAGGATTACATGTAGGATTACCTGATGCCTAGACAAGGGTGTGGTCTGATCAACAGCTGGGGACTTACCTCAATCAGCCACCTGCAAAAAAAGTAGAGAACATTATCACAATGAACGCAATATGTAAAATCTAACAAATACAGAACAAAAATAAACACTATGCTACATGTTTTATATGTGTACATTTTTTAAGTATTTAGAATGTAGAATTAAATTTAGGTTTACTGGTTTCCTCGAGGCTCTAGTCGTCTGATCAATAGTTGGGGACTTTCCTCGGTCAACCTGCAAAAAAGGTAGATAACATTATCATCATGAACGCAAACATAAAAATGAAAAAATACATAAAAAAATAAACATTATGCTACACGATATACATGTTTACAATTTTAAAGTATTTGAAATGGAGAATTACATTCATGTTTTCCTGTTGCCTCGATGTTGTAGACGGATGATCAATAGCCAGTTGGCTTGCCTGATCAACACTCTGCATGGAAAATAGATAGATTATATAAACGAACTGAATATACTAATGAAAATACATAACAACATATCTGTATGTCCATCCTAAATTTATTACATTGACAATATCGATGTATACCTGCCGCCTTGACTCAGGTCAACAAACATCTACGGAGAGGGAGGTGCCTCTGAGAGAACCATGCATCAAAAACATACTAAAAATCACTTAACAAAATGAGAAAAGTAGAAAATTACAATTACATGCTAACGAAAAATCCTATAGATGTTAAAATAATTAATAAAAGGTTGGTTAAATTGTTGGATGTACCACAACCATACTAACTATGTTTGTATCTACATGATTCAAATTGTAATTAATAAGCATTTCTTCGCCAGAAGCTATTGATTTAATTGCACATACAAAGACATAGTTTCCTTCACGCGACTCGAATACGTAGTTGTGTTGCTTAAGTGCTAACCCTGGTTGTGTACTATTTATAAACCCTGCAATATTACCAGTTGTTTTTGGCCTTCCGTCCATGTACAACGTTGATCCTTTATTTTGAGCTTTGTCTTTCAATTGTATATAATTCGTTGACAACCCATATCTACGCATACTTCGTGTATATTGGACCAGGCGCATCCAATCATTGTAGTTGTAAGAGGGTCCAACATACTCCATCAATTTTGTACATCTACCGTATCCAACCTTTATGACATCCATGCAAAACAACCCCAGTCCATGCAATGACGACGGTGCAATTCTATATATCCTCTCATTCACACAAAAATCAGTGTTTACTTGAGGAAGATCCCTAGGCACCTATTGTTTCACTAGGTGTTTGTTCCTTGAGGGCATCTCGATGTCTCCCACTATCTCATCATCATAGGAACATGACCCCCCTCATTTGAGAAAAAATTTCATGTGTTTATTGAATTTTCTTCTGATCTTTTGACATCTAGTTGATCTAGCCTTTGTAGACCTACTGGATGTCTCACTTTCCTCTAGCCTTCCCAAACTGGGCCTCACTGGAGGAAGACAGGTCTAACAAATACTTGTTTGGTTCTACCTGCACCATGGTCGGAAAAACATTTCACAAAAACATAGCAAAATACCAGCAAAAAACTTGGAAAGACTTATAAGCAAAAAACTTGTAAAATTTTCCTACTTCCTAAAGAAAAGGCTTGACAAGAATGAGTTCGGGTAATAGGTGTGGGCATTTGGTAGCCCTAAAAATTCTAATGTATGCCCCTCTTTTAGTTACATACAAGTCTCCATTCTCACTTATTTCTCGCATTGCCTTCTCCTAACATGTATTGGGTAGGCTCACAAAATATAATGTTATACATGGGCACTATGATATGCTCACAAATATTTATATAATGTATTATAAATGTGTATTCCTAAAGGATTTGGAAATATACATGGATGGGAACTATGCTTAGTCACGAATGCTTTCATGTCTCTGGAAATATATTAGAAACATACATCCCATATAGCAAGTATGATGACATGTAGAATGTTGGAGAGATGATGGTGGTTTTGTATTTGGATATGCAGGTGTTCTTATTACTAGCCTAACCCCCTTTCAACAATAATATTTACATATTTAATGAGTCTATGTTTAATGCTCTTAGTCCTCATTACATTCAAGGAGCCAATGCATAGGTCTCTGTAATCCATAACAACAAACACTACACAAAATTAATTCAGAGGACTTCCAAATGCCCTTTGTCCATTCACAAAATTCATATGTATGTTTGTGCCCATTGGAATTTGGCCTTTCAACATTTTCAAGATTGAGACAAATTGTTATGCATATGCAACACATATAACACTGCAATTTATGCTAATATATGTCTGTACAGGGCTTGGAGGTTCTCCTTTAATAGACTATCTCCTTGAAAGAACATATCTTCGCATTCATCTACATTTACTTCGAATAGAAGTGATACAGAGTTGTTATGTTGGTCACTTCCCTCAAAAAGCATCTTTAACATGAGTTCCTTTTTCAAGTGATCTTGGTTAATCTCTTCTTCCAAACTTCTAGGTCACTTCTCCACTCTACATTGGCCCGATTATTCATTTTCTTGGCCACTACTCTCTTCTTACTCTACACTCGTTGTCGTTGTAACCCTTACTTTTGATGGCTATAAGTGGTTTTTAGTTTTCCCATGAATGTTGTTGTGATGCTGTAGATGATTATACATTTTACCTAATATGTTTTATGATATTTTACATCATTGTTAGGGTGCACATACCTGTTGTTTATGGCTTCTTAAGCTTGAAATCTCAAGGGCCTAAAAGTGCCCAGATCTCATGTAGGACCCTTTAAGAGTCATAATAACAACTATTGTTAGAGGATGTTATTCTCCAAATTATACACCAAAACCATACTTATCGGTTAATATTTGTGTAGGGATATTTTTCTCTCTCCCATAATTTATCATACTAATGGGATTGTGACTATCAAGTGAATGCCTTATTTGCATAGTGGAAATCCTACAACAGTACACTGGAAATTCTAAAAAATTTTGATGTATGCCCTAAAAATTCTAATGTATGCCCCTCGTTTAGTTACATACAAGTCTCCATTCTCACTTATTGCTTGCATTTCCTTTTCCTAACATGTATTGTGTAGGCTCACAAACTATCATGTTATACATGGGCACTATGATATGCTCACAAATATTTATATATGTATTATAAATGTGTGTTCCTAAAGGATTTGGCAATATACATGGATGGGCACTATGCTTGGTCACGAATGCTTTCATGTCTATGGAAATACGTTAGAAACATACATCACATATAGCAAGTATGATGACATGTAGAATCTTGGAGCAATTATGGTGGTTGCGTATTTGGATATGCACGTGTTCTTATTACTGGCCTAACCCCCTTTCAACAATAATATTTGCAGATTTAATCAACAATACATTGGAATGTCTTATGACTAACTCATGAATCTTCCCATGGTTATTAAATATCCATCTATAAACCACTATTGTGGTTTCATCATTGCTCCCATTCAAGAACAAAAAAGTAGACATGACTTCTCTCCCTACATTAAGTCCACGTGCACATAATGTATAGCTTTGGTACTTCCTAACTTTTCAATCTTCCTTTTAACAACAAAAGTGAAACAGGAAACAATATCCTTACTTTCAGCATCTTGCACAACTGATGGCTTTGATCAAACTGTATAAGTACTTTGTTCCCAAAGTAAATATTTTGAGACCTGCGAACGAAGGGGAGAGACATGAATGGTTGAAGGACTCCAATGGAGGATGAATTGATTCCCTGTTCTTCCTACCCAAAGGTCCTTTTATAATGAATATTATCCCTAACTTATCATTGATTTGTAGTCTTCTATTTTTCACCCATACTGCTCAAAGCAACACAGTTTTATGCCGATCTAGTATGCATCTTCATGTCACAAGTTCTGCCTTGTAGATGAATATGGAACCCTAGAAGGTAGTGTTGATTTGGAAATATGATTTTACAATGTTCCATCCCATCTTTAAGACAATATTGGAGAGTAATTTATTGTATAACATTAACATATTAATTTTCAACCCTAAGGCAATGCTAACTTGAACAGGGTTGGGATATTTCAAATAGGTACCACCACAATAATGGAAGAAATAAGACCAGCTGCTACAAGCATTCTTGGAGGCATATTTTCCAGTGGTAACCTACAACAATCATATATATATATAATCCATGGTGGTGAAGAGCAAACATTTCCAGATCTGCTACTTGGCACATTCAGGAATGAAAACAATGTTTTAAATATATTTATATCAGTTTGTAATATTTGTTAATTTATTCCTTTTAGCTTGTCATGATGATGCTTGTTTTCCCATATTAATTTTCAACCCTAATGCAACGCTAACTTGTTTTCCCATACTAAATTGCAACCCTAATGCAACCCTAAGGCAATCCCATAGTAGAAAGTACCAAAAAAGACTATTCCGCACAAATCAAAAGGCTCTTAAATTAACTGTATCATGCCTTCCTCAATGATTTGATGAATCCTTTGAAATTGTCTTCTGAATATAGTGAGACAAGGCTCAAAACACTTACCTAAAGAGACTGTTGCCCTTTCTCTTTATCATTAATTTCTATGATATGTGTTTCAAGTGATGCTAATGTTGTTCATCCTGTGCTATTCTCTTGTCAATTTCCTAATAGGGTGGCATTAAATGGCTTGCATTCTACTTTGATCAATCTGACAAAGTATTTTTCTCCAACCAACCATATTAAACTTGAATGGATTTTGGACCTTTCCTCTCTTTCCACTTGGAGAAAAATTAGCAAATGGTTTGGTTCACCTCCAACTTCGACCCAAGTTCTTATCCTTTTGTGATCACTCATCAAGGAGGCATAGATTAACCTAATGTTGTGAACAAGAACACCATCGTCTTCTTTATCATTAGATTCTATGCTTTATATTTCAAGTGACACTAATGCGTGTTGATATTTTATTATTTCTTGTCATTTGTGTAAGATATTGTTGTCGTTTTCATAAACTTGAGGTTTGAAACAAATTGTATTCTTATAGACTCTTTGAGAGAGGCATCAATTAGTTGTGTTGAGATTATTAATCATATACAGAAGGCTTCAATAAGAGAAGCTCGAATTTGTCCTTCTCTACTCCATCATCAAATAGGTTGAGGTTAGCTTCTTCAACACCACATATAGGTTCACTATAATTGTCTGGTGATAAATTAAACCTTTTTAATATTCAACAATTTCTACCAAAAGAACAGTCTATTATATGTACTAGGGGCTTCAGTCAAATCAAGAGAAATATTCTACAAACATATGAAGAACAATTTGATTTTGTAAACCAAGGGGGTGGAAAAAGGGCAAGGAAACATCAAATATCACTCACACTAGGGAATAATTCTAAAGCTAACCGACTGTCTAAACCACAAAGGTCATCTTCTCGTGTCAAATGTAAGAGGGGCAAACAAAAATCAGACACAGTGACAATTGACATAAAATGTTCAAATAACAAATGGAGGACATCAAAATACCTAGTACTTGCTTCAAGAGCCAAAGCATAAACCAGAAGATTCATGATTGTCCATTAATGGCCAAGTATTACCTAACCCAATTTCCAATGAACTAAGCACCTCACAGTCAAATCAGGATATTGGGCCAATTTTATTACACAATCCATCTATAATTTGAGGTACATTCAAAATGTGTATGCCCAAGGCTTGCTATATCATGAATTTGAAGAATCGAAGTTACATAAATTGCATCAAAAAAATTTCAAAGCCCAAGGGGAAGAACCCTAAATTAAGTGGTGGAAAAATCAAAATGGTCATTTTGTTGGATTAACATCTTCAAAAAAATTTAGGAGTACAACCAGCAATCCGACCTACCTTCTTTCATAATAAAAGAATCAATCCGACCTACCTTTTTTTCACTATTGAAACAAGGTTGCCATTCTTTATGACAGGGTTGAAGGTGGATGTTATTGTTGTTGACAGTATCTTGAGATACATCAATGATCTGACCTATCTAAGGTGTATTGTTGAAAGACTGAATTGATTAGGGTAGCCTCCACTTGCTGCTCATCACCTTACAAGCATGTTTTATTAGATTTTTATTATTCAAGCTAGCATTATCTTAGGGTCTTTAACTGAGAGAATAACATGCACAGCAATAAAAACAAGAGACAAGAGACACAAAGAATTTTCCTCTGGGAAACCATAAAGGAGAAAACCTTGCAACTTCCTCAAAGATAGAATGAGCACCAATGGTAGCAGTAAAACCCGAAAATAGAAAAGATGATCTCCACAGCTTGTTCTCTCTCTCACACTTGAGAGAGATTCTCCTCTCTCACTCATACGCCCCAATGAGCGAGTCTGTATATGTTAAATAGAGAGGCTCACTCTCTATTTATATTCTTTCGTTCACTTGAAGCCCACTCCAACATGTTGGCCTTAATTAACAATTACTTACTAGAGCTGACATCTCTAGGAGTGTCTAACAACCCTAGTGCCCCACAACTTGTGGGGACTTTTCCTCCGCTGACCAACAAGGAGGGTTATTCTTAACACAATGGTGGGGACTATTTCCCTGACTTACAATGACTCACCTAGGGTTGACTTCTCTAGGATAGTCTAATAACCCTAGGGCCCCACAACTGCGGGGACTTTAACCCTTGACAAATAGGAGGGTTACCCACAATGAATTGACATGACTTGTTCACATTATAGAAACTCCTGATCGGAACATTGAGGCATGACATGACCCAATTACATTACAAACACATCTTGTAATAAACATCGGGGTATAATACATAAGATATACAAGTGAATACATTCCAAAGTTACAATTACATCAACACTCCCTCTTAACTAGGAAGGTATTCTCTTGACACAATTTATTATCACAAGTCTTCTTCTCTGTATCATCTGGATCATCATCAAGTTCTCGTCATATTCAAGTCATCTTCATCTTCAGGTCATCTTCATCTTCAAGTCATCTTCATCTGGATCTGGATCATCACTCGATCTAGATCATCATCACTACTGGATCATCATCAAGTCTGGATTATCACTTGATCTGGATCATCACTACTAGATCATCATCAAGTCTGGATCATCACTTGATCTGGATCGTCACTGCTGGATCATCATCAAGTCTGTATCATCACTTGATCTAGATCGTCACTATTGGATCATCATCAAGTTTGGATCATCACTTGATCTGGACCGTCACTGCTGGATCATCATCAAGTCTAGATCATCACTTGATCTGGATCATCACTGCTAAATCATCATCAAGTTTGGATCATCACTTGATCTGGATCGTCACTGCTGGATCATCATCAAACCTAGATCATCACTTGATTTGGATCGTCACTGCGGGATCATCATCAAGTATGGATCGTCACTGCTGGATCATCATCAAGTCTGGATCATTACTTGATCTAGATCGTCACTGCTGGATCATCATCAAGTCTGGATCATCACTTGATCTGGATCGTCACTATTGGATCATCATCAAGTCTAGATCATCACTTGATCTGGATCGTCACTACTGGATCATCATCAAGTCTGGATCATCACTGAACCATCATCATCATTACTGCTTCTGCTATCTCAATCAAATGGTGTTATCTCTTCATTCTTCTCGTCACAGGAAGTTATACAGAGCCAACCCTTTTTCATGCTGGTTGTAGGCCTACCCTTCATGTAGGTCTTCAGTGCTTATATCTGACCCTAAGTCAGAATGGCCCGCCCAACTCTTACATCTGACCTCATCTTGTCAGAAAGGCATGCCTAGCACTCACATTTGACCTCATCTTGTCAGAAAGGCCTAGCACTCACATCTGACTATGTGTAAACACATTGCGCCAGAATTTCTTAGCACTTATATCCGACCATGTGCGAACACACCACATCGGAAGGGCTAAGCACTTACATCCGACCATGTTCGAAAACACCACATCGGAAGGGCTCAACACTTACATTTGACCATGTTCCAAAACACCGCATCAAAAGGGATCTCTGTCCCAGACTGAGGATTCCTGGTAACTGACTAGGTGCCTCCATTCTCCCAAAGAATGGAATCAACCCTTATATCTGATCAAGTGGGAACACATCTCTCAATCACATCAGAATGGCCATGCACTCACATCTGATCATGTAAGACTACATCCCACAGTCATATCAGAATGGCCCTCAGTCCTAGACTGAGTATTCCTGGTAACTAACCAGGTGCCTCCATTCTCCCAGAGAATGGAAACTTAGCACCAAGCTGAGTATTCCTGGTAACTGACCAGGTGCCTCCATTCCAAGAATGGCATTCAGCCCTTATATCTTATCATGTAGGAACCAATCCTACAGTCACATCAGAATGGCTCAACACTCATATTTGACATGGAAGGAACCAAATACTCTCACCATGACATAATGGCTCAGCCCTTATATCTGACCATGGAAGGAACCTAATCCTCTCGCCATGTTAGAATGGCTCTAGGTCTCATCATTTCCCCTTGGAGGGAACCTCCATCTAGAGAACACCAAGCTTCTCCCTGAAGTACTCGAAATTCACTTTGGCCATTTCTAGCATAGAATCACATTAGGGATGATTACGTCCAAGGATAACCTGCAAGATTTGCGAGGACCGATTACATCTGAGCACAACCTACAAGACCATTTACATCTGAGCAACCTACAAGCTTCACTAAGATTTATACTCAGACAACCTGTCTCATCATCTATGCTAGAAATCCCACTTTCGAGAGATCTCGATATGGATCACTGCTCCTCTCTGCATCATACAAAAAATGCAATTCAGATCAACCAAATCAAATAGTAGTTTTCAAAAGAAACATACTACCTCCCAAATAGAAAGTGGCAACATCTTTTGCCTCAGCTGTACTCAGCACCATGCAAGACTCCATCCTACAAAACCAAGAGATCACACTTGATCCCATACTGAAGTAGCACCTCAAAGTTCTCTTCCTATCGATGGCACTGCCTGCCCAATCTGAATCAACATAACCCTCCAGGTTAATCTTCTGATTCACCTCATACTTGATCCCATAATCAACTGTACCCTTCAGGTACCTCACTGTATGCTTTGCAACCATTAGGTGAGCATGTCTCAATGTGTTCACAACAAAGAAAATATCTGGTCTCGTATTTGGTAGGTAAATCATCTGACAATACATCATGTCATCAACCGACTCTGATGAAGCAACACTCAATAGCTTCAGGTTCGATGCCATAGATGTGGTCATGGCCTTGTAGTCCATCATCCTGAACCTCTTCAGGATCTCTACCGCATACTTCCCTTGTCCACACCTTCATTCCTAGAATGTAGTGCATCATCCCCAAGTCCTTTATCTTGAACTTAGCAACAAGTCTTTTTCTTGAAAATTTAATGAGTTCCTCTTTTCTTTCAGGAACAAGTCATCGACATATAATAGGATCATCACTGGTCTTCTGCCTTCAACCTTGAAGCAAAGGTTGGAATATTCTTTACTCTTAGTAAAGCCTAGAGTCATCAGTAATTTGTCCATCCTGTCGTACCATGTCGAACCTCAGGATATTTTGCAGCCACTCCCTCTGAAATGGAGCATCATTCTTCCTCTGTCTTTCATACTCTATGCACTGAAACATTCTTTACCGAAGTGACAAGTAGCTTCCTCTGCTACTAATATTCTATGTATCCATCTAGTATCATTGGATACCAATATAATCTATCTTGAACTTTTTCAAAAATTCTTCTCGCACCCATCTGTGCACTTGTCATCCTCTTATAGAATTTCATCTTCAACCTTGTAGCAAAGGTTCAGGCCTTCATCAAGCTCCTCATGTATGTGTTATCTCATGGGTGTCTTCTGAGCTCGTACAAGGCCTTCTTTCATTTGCACACATGATTCTACCTGTCATGATTATTTCTAGTGGCTACAAATGTCTCTTCGTAGTCTATGCCTCGTGCTACGAATATTGCCTTGTATCCCGTGATGTTTCCATATACTGCATGATGGAACTACGAACTTCCCTTCATGTATCGATACTGTATCCTAGACATCATTCTTCTTGAACTGGTCTTCCCTTTCTTCTTGTTTATTTCTTCATGGCTGGAAGGTTCTGCATCAATGATGTTGTTGCATTCATCATATTATTCTTCATCTTGAACTGTCATTACTTGTTCTTCGGAACAAGTCTCATCCTTATTTTGTTGTAGGTGATTATGTATGCGATCTTTCCTACAAGTCAAATGAATTTGTATGGTTATAAACATTTCATAAGGAATATTCATAATGGAAAATTCTTATGCATAAATATATGATCATGCAACTATTTTAGCCAATACAACATTCATCCATATCTCACGGAAACTTTTCTAGATGCCTTCCATCTCCACCAAGATAACATTGAGATTGTGCACTAATCCAATATGTCAGCAAAGAGGTTTCATTCTAGATAAGTAGCAATGGAGAGTTGTATAGCACCATGAGCTACTTACCCATCACATGCATATTAGTAGTATAATTTCATTAATGCAAACATTCTATCATGCATAATACATCAACTGAATATAAACAAATGCATAACAAAACAATATCATGAAATGACAATTGTTTACTTATATTTATTTGTTTCATGGGTAGACTCCTTCTTGAGCCTTCAGCTTCATCATCTTCTTCATTCATCATTTCTTATCCAAATGCTAAGATGGATAAGAGTTTCTTCAAGAGTTGAGTCCTTCGTATTCCTCATTGCTTGAGGGATCTTCTTTGGATGGTGAGAGCTTGATATTTAGTTGCTCCCCTATTCTCTTCTCTTAATATGAGTCGAGCTTCTTCTTCTTCCCAGAGTTTGTTGAAAGTAATCACTTCCTTTTGGCACAGGTTCCTTGAATGAATGAATCCCATGATCCTGGGAGGCCATTCAAGGAGGTTATCACAACTTCTGCATTCTCCACTTCTTCTTCTACCGCTTCGAGTTGTTTTGCATTCTGGATCTTCACATTCTTCAACTGTTTTCTCAAAGCCATCTTCTGATTTATGTTGTTCCCTTCAAATATCTTGGTCAAGGAATCAAACATCTTCGGTGTCTTTAGGGAAGACACTTGTGGTACAAGTTGATCCGTGATTGAATCAGCAATGATCTTCTTGGCCTTGACCAAGTTCTTCTTGTGGAAGGCTTTGAGCCTCATCTCCCTCTGGAACTGGAACCTCTATGCTCATGTAGGTGTCCAATTCATTTTCTTCATAGAGATCATATACTTCCATGCTTGGAATTTGTCAAATTCATTAAGCTTATCATCAATCTGATGTGATATATCACTTTGAAATGAGAACCTCAAATGAAAATAGCAAAAGATTAGATCTTACCGATTTGAGGTGTCCGTCCTGGTTCCGTAGCTGGTTGATCTAGGGTTTGTCAGAGAAACCCTAATTTTCAAAACTTGGAATCTTTCATATTTGATTGGATATAAATATAAATCTCTTCAAGGTGAGCTGTCTAATGTACTCCTTTTCTGAAAACAGTGGAGGGAAGCTCCTGAAACAGGAAGCCCTATTTTTCCAATTTCTTCTGCAGAAATTCCTGATACAATTTCTATGATATCTCCAAAATTACTGCTCCTCTGTGACTGAAAATTCTCATTAAGGTATCCTCACATGTCCCTATTCCAACACCATAGGTTTCATTAGAATTGGTTTCACCAATTGGGACTTATGATCATTTTCCCAAGGTGACCTGTTACATGATTGTTCAGAATAAAGAAGTTGTACGAACTTCCATGTGTCATTGTTTCATCTTCTGGGTTTGAAACTAGGACTAGAAAAATTGCAGTCCTTGCCCTTTCTGGAACATCTTCAAAAATTTAATTTGGACCTTTGTAGCCCAATATATATCAATTCTCCCCAGGTGTCCTGTTTAGGGATGAATCCTGGAAGAGGCTGGAACCCTAAATTGGAGGGATCATATCTCCTTGAATATAGCTAATGTGAGGCTGAATTTTGGATACAGTGTAAATTGGGATTGTATATTTAGCCTATGAAAGTTTCAGCTCCTGAACCGTCTCCAATCCTTAGATATAGTGAATGTACCAAAACGTATTAGTTATAGTATTTTAGGGTTTTTCCAGCCCGAGGTCAAACTAGGGTTTGACTTTCTCGGAGTTATACCCAACCAAAAATATCGACCCAGGTCTCTAAACGTTGATTTTGATGAGGAGAGAAATCCTATGTTGGGCTCACTTAAAAATTCTTCTTCTATAAGAATCCCTAATTTCCTGCACCGAAAACTGAAAATGCTCGGAATTGAATTCCGCTTCGACAAAAAGATGCGCCCTTCAATGGAGAGTCAGCTTAGCATAATTTTTCTGATGGATTGTGGAGAGAGTTCCAAAAAGTAAGAAGTCCTAGATTCTACAGTTGTAAAATGTCTTCTTCCCAGATTATCTCTTATACCATGTTAGATTTTTATTATTCAAGCTAGCATTATCTTAGGATCTTTGACAGAGAGAATAACATGCACAACAATAAACACAAGAGACAAGAGACACAAAGAATTATACTCGGGGAAACCATAAAGGAGAAAACCCCACAACTTCCTCAGAGATATAATGAGCACCAATGGTAGCAGCAAAAATTGAAAATAGAAAAGATGATCTCCACAGTTTGTTCTCTCTCTCACACTTGAGAGAGCTTCTCCTCTCTCACTCATGCGCCCCAATGAGTGAGTGTGTATATGTTAAATAGAGAGGCTCACTCTCTATTTATATTCTTCTGTTCACTTGAAGCCCACTCCAACATGTCAGTCTCACTTAACAATTACTTACTAGAGCTGACATATCTAGGAGTGTCTAATAACCCTAGTGCCCCACAACTTGTGGGGACTTTGCCTCCTCCAACCAATAAGGAGGGTTATCCTTAACACAACGGTGGGGACTATTTCCCCAACTTACAATGACTCACCTAGGGTCGACTTCTCTAGGATAGTATAATAAACTTAGGGCCCCACAACTGCGGGGAATTTAACCCTTGACAAATAGGAGGGTTACTCACAATGAATTGACATGACTTGTTCACATTATAGAAACTCCCGATCGAAACATCGGGGCATGACATGACTCAATTACATTACAAACACATTCCGGAATAAACATTGGGGTATAATACATAAGATATACAAGTGAATACATTCCTGTTGATGTAAGCCCAGGCTAGGATTTCTCTCCTCATCAAAATTGAAGTTTAGAGACATGGGTCAAGATTTTTGGTTGATTATAACTCCAGGAAAGTCAAACCCTAGTTTGACCCTGAGCTGGAAAAACCCTAACATACTAAAAATGATACGTTTTGGTAGATTCGCTATATCTCGGGGTTGGAGACGGCTCATGATATGAAAATTTAATAGGCTGAATATAAAATCCTGATTTACACTTTGTCCAAAATTCAGCCTCAGATTCTCTATATTCTGGGAGATATGATCCCTCCAAGTTAGGATTCCAGCCTCTCCCAGGATTCATCCCTAAATCGGACACCTGGGGAGAATTTCTATATCCTGGGATACAAAGGTCCAAATGAAATTTCTGAAGATGTTCCAAAAAGGGCACAGACTTTAATTTCCATGGTCCAAGTTTCAGACCCAGAGGATGAAACAGTGACACATGGCAGTCCGTACAACTTCGATGTGTTGAACAGTCCTGAAACAGGTCACCTTGGGAAAACGATCATAAGTCCCAATTGGTGAAACCAATTCTAACGAAACCTATGGTGTTGGAACAGGGACATGTAAGGATACCTTAGTACAAAGTTTTAGACATATAGGGGTATTAATTTCAGATATATCAGAGAAATAGTTTCAGGAATTTCTGTAAAAGAAATTGGTAAAGTAGGGCTTCCTGTTCCGGGAGCTTCCCTCCATTGTTTTCAGAAAAGGAGTACATTGAAAAGCTCAACTTGAAGAGATATATCTTTCTATCCAATCAGATCTGAAAGATTCCAAGTTTTTAAAATTAGGGTTTCTCTGACAAACCCTAGATCAGCCTACTCTGGAACCAGGATGGACACCTCAAATCGGTAAGATCTAATCTTTTGCTATTTTCATTTAAGGTTCTCATTTCAAAGTGATCTATCACTTCAGCTTGATGATAAGCTTGGTGAAGTTAACAAATTCCAAGAATGGAAGCATATGATCTCCTTTAAGAAAATGAATTGGATACCTACATAAGTAGATAGGTTCCAGTTCCAGAGGGAGATGAGGCTCAAAGCCTTACACAAAGAAGAACTTGTCCAAGGCCAAGAATATCATTGTTGATTCAATCACAGGATCAACTTGTACCACAAGTGTCTTTCCTAAAGACACCGAAGATGTTTGATTCCTTTACCAAGCTATTTGAAGGGAAGAACATAAATCATAATATGACTTTGAAGAATTTGAAGATCCAGAATACAGTCATACTTTACAAGGGTCACTCAAATCAAAGAACAACTTGAAGCGATAGAAGAAGAAGTGGAGAATGCAGAAGTTACCTTGAATGGCCTCCTAGGATCATGGGATTCATTCATTTGAGGAATGTGTGCCAGAAGGAAGTAATTACTTTCAGCAGACTCTGGGAAGAAGAAGAAGCTCGACTCATAATAAGAGAAGAGAAGATGGGAGCAACTGAAGATCAAGCTCTTACCATCCAAAGAAGATCCCTCAAGCAATGAGGAATATGAAGATCTCAACTCTTGAAGAACCTCTTATCCACCTTAGCATTTGGATAAGAAACGATGCTATTATGAATGAAGAAGATGATGAAGTTGAAGGCTCAAGAAGGATTCTACCCAAAAAAAAAATAAAGATAACTATTCAATTGTCATTTCATGATATTGTTTTGTTATGCATTTGTTTATATTCGGTTAATGTACTATGCATGATATAATGTTTGCATTAATGATAGTATACTACTAATATGCATGTGATGGGTAAGTAGCTCATGGTGCTATACAACTCTCCATTGCTACTTATCTAGAATGAAACCTCTTTGCTGACATATTGGATTAGTGCACAATCTCAATGTTGTCCTAGTAGAGATGGAAGGCATCTAGAAAGTTTCCATGAGATATGGATGGATGTTGTATTGGCTAAAATAGTTGCATGATCATATATTTAGGCATAAGAATTTCTCATTATGAATATACCTTATGAAATGTTTCTAACCATACAACTAATGCATTTGACTTGTAGGAAAAATCACGTAAAATCACGTACAAGCAAAGAAGGATGAGACTTGTTCCGAAGAACAAGTGATGACAGTTCAAGATAAAGAATAATATGATGAATGCAGCAACATCATTGATGCAGAACCTTCCAGCCATGAAGAAGTAACCAAGAAGAAAGGGAAGACCAGTTCAAGAAGAATGATGTCTAGGATGCAGTATCGATACATGAAGGGAAGTTCATAGTTCCATCATGCAGTAGATGGAAACATCATGGGATACAAGGCAATATCCGTAGCACGAGGATTCTCACGAAAAGAGGGCATATACTACGAAGAGACATTTGCAGCCAATGGGAGTTGAGACACATGACATGCAGAATCATGCATGCAAATGAAAGAAGGCCTTGTACGAGCTCAGAAGACACCCATGAGATAACACATACATGATGAGCTTGATGAAGATCTTAACCTTTGCTACAAGGTTTAATATGGAAGCCTATAGAGGATATTGGTATCTAGTGACCCTAGATGGATACATAGAATATTAGTAGAAGAGGAAGCTACTTGTCACTCCAGTACAGAACGTTTCAGTGCATAGAGTACAAAAGACAAAGGGAGAATGATGGTCTGCTTCAGAGGGAGTGACTACTGAAGATCCTGAGGTTCGACATGGTATGATAGGATGGACAGATTACTGATGACTCTAGGATTTACTAAGAATAAAGCGGATTCCAACCTTTGCTTCAAGGTTGAAGGCGGAAGACCAGTGATGCTCCTGTTATATGTCGATGACTTGTTCCTAATAGAAAAGAGGAACTTAAAGTTGCAAGAAAGAGACTTGCTGCCGAGTTCTAGATGAAGGACTTGGGGATGATGCACTACGTTCTAGGAATGGAGGTGTGGACAAGGGAAGTATACAGTAGAGATATTGAAGAGGTTCAGGATGATGGAATGCAAGGCCATGACCACACCTATGGCATTGAACCTGAAGCTATTGAGTAATTCTTCATCAGAGTCGGTTGATGCCATGATGTATTGTCAGATGATTTACCTAACAAATATGAGACCAGATATTTGCTTTGTTGTGAACACATTGAGACATGTTCACCTGATGGTTGCAAAGCATGCAGTGAGCTACCTAAAGGGTATAGTTGAGTATGAGGCAAATCAGAAGATTAACCTAGAGGGTTATGAGGATTCGTATTGGGCAGGCGGTTCCATTGATAGGAAAAGAACTTTGAGGTGCTAATTCAGTATGGGATCAAGTGTGATCTCTTGGTTTGGCAGGATGGATTCCTGCATGGCACTGAGTACAGCTGAGGAAAATGATGTTGCCACTTGCTATTTGGGAGGTAGTATTTATCTTTTGAAAACTACTATTTTATTTGGTTGATCTAACTTGCATTTTTTGTATGATGCAGAGAGTAGCAGTGATCAAGATCAAGATCTCTTGAAAAAGGGATTTCTAGCATAGTTGATGAGATAGGTTGCTTGAGCATAAATCCTGGAGAAGCTCATAGGCTGCTCAGACGTAAAAGGTCCTGTAGGTTGCCCTCAGATGTAATCGGTCCTAGCAAAGCTCCCAGGTCATTGTTGGATGTAATCAGCCCTGATGTGATTCTATGCTAGAAATGGCCAAAATGAAGTTTAAGTACTTTAGGGAGAAGCATAGTGTTCTCGAGATCGAGGTTCCCTCCAAGGGGAAATGATGAGACCTAGAGCCATTCTCACATGGTGAGAGGATTAGGTTCTTTCCAAGGTCAGATGTAAGGGCTGAGCCATTCTGTCATGGTGAGAGGATTTGGTTCCTTCCATGTCAAATGTGAGTGTTGATCCATTCTGATGTGACTGTAGGATTGGTTTCTACATGATCAGATATAAGTGCTAAATTCCATTCTTGGAATGGAGGAAACTGGTCAGTTACCAGGAATACTTAGCTTGGTGCTGAGTTTCCATTCTCTGGGAGAATGGAGGCACCTGGTCAGTTACTAGGAATACTCAGTCTAGGACTGAGGGCCATTTTGATATGACTATGGGATGTAGTCTTACATGATGAGATGTGAGTGCATGGCCATTTTGATGTGTATGAGGGATGTGTTCCCACTTGATAAGATATAAGGGCTGATGCCATTCTCTAGGAGAATAAGGGCACCTGGTCAGTTACCGAGAATCCTCAGTATGGGACTAGGAGCCCTTTCGATGCGATGTCTTCGAACATGGTCAAATGTAAGTGCAGAGCCCTTTCGATGCAGTGTTTTCGAACATGCCATGAATGTAAGTGCTGAGCCCTTCCGATGCGGTGTTTTCGAACATTGTTGGATGTAAGTGTTGAGCCATTCTGATGCGGTGTGTTCACACATGGTCGGATATAAGTGTTGAGCCATTCTGGCGTGATGTGTTTACACATGGTCAGATGTGAGTGCTGGGCATTTCTAACAAGATGAGGTCAGATGTGAGTGCTGGGCGTTCCTTTCTGAAAAGATGAGGTCAGATGTAAGAGCTATGCAGGCCATTTTGACTTAGGGTCAGATATAAGCATTGAAGCCCTACATGAAGGGTAGTCCTACAACCAACATGAAAAAGGGCTGGCTCTGTAGAACTTCCTATGACGAGAAGAATGAAGATATAGCACCATTTGATTGAGATAGCAGAAGCAATAATGATGATGATGATTTAGTGATGATCCAGCTTTGATGATGATCTAAATCAAGTGATGATCCAAACTTGATGATGATCTAGATCAAGTGATGATCCAGATTTGATGATGATCCAGCAGTGATGATCCAGATCAAGTGATGATCCAGACTTGATGATGATCCAGCAGTGATGATCCAGATCAAGTGATGATCTAGACTTGATGATGATCCAGTAGTGATAATATAGACTTGATGATGATCCAGCAGTGATGATCCATATCAAGTGATGATCCATACTTGATGATGATCCAGCAGTGATGATGATCCAGATCCAGATGAAGATGACTTGAAGATAAAGATGACCTGAAGATGAAGATGACTTGAAGATGATGAGAACTCGATGATGATCCAGATGATACAGAGAAGAATATTTGTGTTAATAATTTGTGTCGAGAGAATACCTTCCTAGTTACGAGGGAGTGTTGATGTAATTGTAGCTTCGGAATGTATTCACTTGTATATCTTATGTATTATACCCCGATGTTTATTCCGGGATGTGTTTGTAATGTAATTGAGTCATGTAATTCCTCGATGTTCTGATAGGGAGTTTCTATAATGTGAACAAGTCATGTCAAGTCATTGTGGGTAACCCTCCTATTTGTCAAGGGTTAAAGTCCCCATAATTGTGGGGCCCTAGGGTTATTAGACTATCCTAGAGAAGTCGACCCTAGGTGAGTCATTGTAAGTTGGGGCAATAGTCCCCACCGTTGTGTTAAGGATAACCCTCCTTATTGGTTGAAGGAGGCAAAGTCCCCACAAATTGTGGGGCACTAGGGTTACTAGACACTCCTAGAGATGTTGACTCTAGTAAGTAATTGTTAAGTGAGGCCAACATGCTGGAGTGGGTTTCAAGTGAACGAAATAATATAAATAGAGAGAGTGGGGTGCATGAGTGAGAGGAGAAGTTGTTAGGACAAGAGAGAGACTACTGCTGTCGAGAGATCATCTTACTGTTTTTGAGTTTAACTTTTGGTGTTGATTCTATCTCTGAGGAAGTTTCGAGGTTTTCTCCTTTATGGTTTCCCCGAGGAAAATTATTTGTGTCTCTTGTCTCTTGTGTTTATTGTTGTGCATGTTATTCTCTCAGTTAAATATCCTAAGATCATAATGCTAGCTTGAATGATAAAAATCTAACAATTTCGAAGTTACATTTACATCAACAGTTTCATCATTATATGCAGCTCCAATTTGCCTAAATGTGCATAGTGGTCCCTTTTTTATGCCTAGGATTCCTTCTCCACTGTTGCAACAAACCCAGGACTGATGTTATTTATGCTGAGATTGCACCCAAAATTAATATTTTTGTGGTTTGTTGAGAATTAATTTGAGGCAGTGACTTAGGGCAGAGGGTGGATGGACTATCCAGACACACATGGAATACTTAATCATTTCCCAGGATTAAGAGTGCTCAGGGTGAAGTTTTACTTTTGTCTTATGATTTTTATCACTACCTAGAATTATCATTAACATGGTGTTATCCATTTAAAACTGTGCAAAATTATCTTCGAAAATGTCCATGGAATTATGAATATTAGGCTTCAAAAAGATGTTGTGACTTCTATTGAATCCTACATGTCTGAATTCTATTGATGAAAACTTAAAGGATTCTGTTGAGAAAGTACAATACTTTACAACAACAAAAATTAAATTCCAAGAAGCAACCGATAGAGAAACCAAGCATCCACTCTACATGATCTTCAAGAACTAACATAATTAAACTGATGGATGTATGCAGACTGCTGCAGACATTATATCTCTACTCGTTCAATTTCCTTTAAAGTGTTGTAGCTTGCTTAGTGCTCCTCTATGTTTATCATTTTAGTTCAACTTAATGGTGAAATCAACAAGTCCAGGCAAATATTCTAGTACATCTTCTTTATAGTAACGGACAAATAATTATGTTAATTATTGGAGATCCTGTAGAGTGGATGTTTTAACCTCTTCAGTGCTACTCTGTAGTGCATAACCCAGCACTTCAGAGAAGATTCTAATGGTTTTCTTGGACATGTTGGGGTATCCTAATCAATTTCATAATGATAGATGGGAGGAATTCTTTCCGAAATTCCATGGGCAATAGGAATCTGCTAGGTATCATGTGGAATCATATATTGAATCTCTTCCAATGTTGAATTTGGCCCTAAGGATATTAAGATGAATATGTTTAATATATATCTTAACGTGCAAAAACATGACATAAGAAATTGGTATATATGGATTCCTAGTAAGGGTGTATACTCAATTGTATATATTCTCTATTTGTTATACAACATACGAGATCCTATTCTTGATGAGGAATCTGTTGAGGATATAATGTACGAGAAATGGATATTTCTATTAATGTAAACATAGATACAAATGATAACCTATGTCGGCACCTCATCGAAATCGAGAAACTGAGTCCTCCACCTAGGCCTCCACCACTTCAATCCTCCATATCAAGGGAATCTCACAAAGACAAAGATAGGCTTGGGAAAGAGCACCAATGGCTACTCCAAGGACAAAGGGATGCATACTCAAAGTATGCAAGAATGGGGCACAATTCCACTATAGTATCTTTGCTCTCACAAGTTATACTCCAATTATTTCAAGTAGACCAATATATAGCCCCCCAATGAGAAGTGAAGGGTCGAATCAGAGTGTTTCTAGGAATATGGAAGGACAAGAGTCAATTAATTCGTTACCTAATGAGGGAAAACTCCAAATATTTATTTTTTGAGCATATTTCATGATGTATGTGGGTCATAGTGGAGAAAGATGCACGTACACGCAGGATGTAAGATGGTGACCCATGTATACCAATAAAATGACTTTTTCAAGGGATTCTTTGGAGCATCAAGGTAATACTAAGCAAAGGGGGTACAAAGAGATTGCATAGGGATAGGGATAGGACATAAAATAATGATCTACCAAGTGTGGAAAAAATGGATATGATAGATTCCCCCCTAATGTGTGAGGTCAGAGGGGAACATGATGGCCGAAATACATTTTAATAATCCCAGATGTGGAGTGATGAAGGCCCAGGTAGAAAAACCAACCACTCATCAGCACAATACAATGATAGATCTCTGCATGTGACTGGATATATGAAGTGTAGCAATCTCCAGATACATAATAGTACAATGGCCATGAATACGCATAATAGACATACGTCATATGTGGTCATCGCCACATACAATATACAATGAAACAAGATATTCATACTAAATGAAGACATCTGATGGTACACTAGAGTCTGGTCATGAGAACTGATATCTCATAGATACTGACATGATCAAGGAGGTAGCATATATGGAATGCCAGCGAGCTCGGAGGCCTTATACGCAAATCACCGCTAGTACATGTCCCATCATGTGAATAAAGGTGTCAAGGAGGAACATGATGGACCATCGTCTAATTACCGATCATTGACGTATATCGTTAACAGACACGATATATCCCACCGATAATGATTATTGGAATCAAGGTACAGAGTGCAATCAAATAAGTGTGAATATATGTGTTGAGGTTGAACACTTGAGAGAGTTCATCGAGTAGGGGACATTGATGTATTCCTAAATATGTCGATGACGAGAGAACCTGCCACTGATGATTTCAAGTCTCATGGAACTCAATGGACTCTATATCCCTATTCTAGAATAAATGATCTGAAGTCGATGGAATGGAATCCAATGGAAGGAGGGAATTAAGGCATTCCCCATCAACCAACACGAGGTACATAACAATGGTGGATAATTTGGAAGAACTAAGATGAAAAAAATATGCACGAACTAGTAACTGTATTGGGAATGACCGACAGGAAAATAAAAGATAAATGAGGAATGACCGACTCAGGACAAAACTTCCTTTGAATAGGATCATAAGGCAGATGAAGACTCATAGGAATTATAGACTCAACATGGAAATTGGGACAACTATGCGACACAGGAGGCATTGACAGAGGCTCCATAGGAACTAGAAGCATAACCACTTGGTAGAAAAAACTCAGAGTAAAGAGTACATATCCTAAAGTCATACTAATAACCCAACAAATGGATGGAATATACAGTGCTCTATTCGAAGGTGATACGACACGACGGTTTCCAAATAGAAGGTAATATCATTTCCCTTCCGAATTTTTATGTTTTTTTTATTTTATTTGGTCTTTTTCATATTGGAAATCTTGAAAAAGAATAAAATTGCTTATAGTACAGAACTAGGAGGAAACGGGTGTCGTGGGAAGGAAAACTAGTTCCAAGCAGAGGAACATACATATGCTCAATGAAAGGAAGCATACGCAGGATAAGGACACCCAGGTGGATGTCTCCTCTAGGTATGGGACTATCAAGATGCAAAATATATAGGATTAAGACAAGATCAGGCTATAGGTCTTATAAAACTAAAGCAAGGAACTAGCATAAAGCTCAATACGACAAGCGGATGCATGAAATGAAATTAGAACTTGATATAAGTGGGAGTCCTTGTGAGTGATGGTCAGCATAAAGTTCAAGAAATAATATGAGGTTATTTCTCAAAGACGTGGAGAAACTACAAGGCACTCCAAGACCTAAGGGAGGACACTCAACATGGGTACTAAATGAAAAAGAGTGATTTATCTAGGGCACCCATGAGTAGGAAAGTTATACCACTTATGTAATGCCAATTCTAGTAGAAGTGTGAAGGTTTTGTAACATCACGAAGTGGGTTCCTACCTATAATTAAGGCGACATGGTCATCGGATAATACATGATGCACACAAAAAAGTGACCCCATCCTATATTCTTGTTTAGTGTTATAAATTTAGAATGAGGCACCATGTAACCATGGTTATAGGATTGATAGGAGGGTTGAATCCTAAACATATAAGGACGTATGTAACCTCCCAACACAACAACACAAGTTTATGAGGGAGCCACATGGTTAGAGGGAGCACCACGTCCTGAAGAACCATGTGGGATATGAGGAGGGTATGGCATGAGAAATGCATTTGAAGGAACATGTTTGGTGGACGATGGGGCATAAGATGGAATGCAAGTTGTTCCTCCAACATTCACATGTTTGTGGTCACCTCCGTGAGAGTGAACACCAGTGTTAGGCCCTAATGAAGGGTGTGAAAATCCTCCCATTAATGGAGAAGAAGGTGCAATACGACCCCTCCCAAATATATCAGCGAGGAAAGGGGTTGTTGTGCTCCCAAGCCCAACACCAGGATCCATACCAGGATCAATGACATATGAAGAAATAATATCTGTAAGGTATGGCATGCCAAACCTAAAAGCATCTATGCTAGAGGGAATGTGATGATTCTCACTACTAAAACTTCCCGAGGAAGACCTCCAATAGGAAGCTGCAAATATGGGGTCCTGTATTATGGGAAGTACCATCCCTGTGAGGGTCAGTGTCAACCGGAGTCTCGGGTCTCAATATGGTAGCATTCCCCATTCCAGATGATGGAAAAGGAGGGAGCTACGAATTCTCAGATGTAGTACTCATGGTGAGAATAGTGTGTAAAATTTATCCTAGAATTCTTATTCCTCTTCTGAGGAGGAGGAGGAGAGTCACAAGGAAAATACCTCCTAAACATTTATATCGGCAGAGCACCGAAAATGGATCCACGATGACTCCACAAAAATAACAAGACTCAACAAATTACAATCCCTAAAGCAAGCTAGCGCACAAAGAGCACACCCCTAAGTCAATCTAAGTCATATTCAAACAAGAAAAGAGGGAGGATAAGTGAGATCCTGAATACAATAGGTATGTATCACATAGGAGAGGCTTGAGACTCTCATACACTACAAGCGGAGGTGTTTAACCAATTATAGTGGCCCTTAGCTTCAATGCAGATAGCGACTGTGCTGTCCAAACCCTACCTACCCAGGACACTCATAGAATAACATTTGTAAATACCCTCTGTGATACTTCGGTAAGGAAACTAAGGTCACCTCAATATAACCAATGCGCAGGCAGGATCTACCGTATAGGAAAGGTAACAAATCCCAAAGCTCGAAAGCACCAAAGGCACCTCAAAATATCCAACATACAAATACAATCCTGGAAATATATCTGATGCTCAACAAAAAGTGGCAAGGGTCTATCCCCACCACTAACGTGTGCGCTTCCTTGTGCTTAATTCTTGTGTAAGATGAGCCTCCTAAGAACACCAATTATACCAAGGATTTCACTTCTCACCTGGACAAACACCTTATTGTTTTGTTTCATAGTCTTCGAAAAATTTACTCACGACACCCTATTCCAAGACTCTACAACCTAAGCTTGTTGGTGCACCTCTATCAAATAAAAAAGTATAATCAATTTTAAGTTAAGCGTTAATTTTAATAGTTGTGATTACTAAATTTTAAGTTAAGCAACAACATGCCAAAAATAACAATATTTTTGTATTTTGATCATAAATGTTATGAAAATGCAATAAACAGACTCTATAAACTCCTAGACACTGCAACAAGTATCGGACATAAGCCAAGAAAGACATCGAGACTAAGAAGTCTAATGCACTAATAATAAAACAAAAAGGAGATAAATGACAAGAACAACTTAAAAAAAAAGAAAAGAAAAAGACGTCTCCGATCAGCACAGAAGTAGTAAACAAGCAGTACATGCACCCAAGAAGACTCAAAAAGACTCACAACCCTTCTAGAATCTCCCCAACATCAATATCTCAACCACAAAGATGGATGTATGCAACTATTCACATAAAACCTTGCATGTCTACGCAACTGTAAGTACTACAGCCCGCGTGTATACACGCTTGTTACCTCTATGAACCCCGTATAGCAAGAAATAGGTGGTAAAAAGGCAGACAAAGACTTATATTACTAAAAAAGAATGACAATGGGCTAACACACTCCTGAACGCGACACAGAAACATATATAAGTAGATAGAAAATCAAGTACATCATGCACCCAAACCCCAACAAAAAAATAAAGTCCCAAGTGGATTTGCCAATTCTGTTACGAAGAAAAATTCCTATGGATTGGGGTGGACCACAATAGACACTAGCACTAGAAATCAATCCATTTCCAATATGCTAAATATATAAACGCTTCTAACAATAAGGGAGGAGAATCTTACCTTATTCTAGTCGTTTGTAGAAGAACCCCATTGATATTTCAATCACACTTGTACCTACATTCCATCCTCAACAACAATGAAATACACAAGCATGATGGATATTAAGTGTTAGAATCTAATCTAGCATATACAAATCCAATATATAATCCAAAGCAACTACATCCATGGATACAAATATTCATAGTTACACATATAATGGACGAGAAATGGATATTTATATTAATGTAAACATATATACAAATGACAACTTCTGTCGACACCATGTTGAAATCAAGAAACTGATTCGTCCACTTGGGACTCCACCACTTCAATCCTACATATCAAGGCAAGCTCACAAAGACAAAGATAAGCTCGGGAAAGAGAACCAATGGCTGCTCCAAGGACAAAGGGACAAAGACTCAAGTATGCAAGAAAGGGGCACAATTCCACTATAGTATCTTTTCTCTCACAAGTTATCCTCCTTTAATGCTTCCAAGTAGCTCAATCTATAGCCCCTCAATGAGAAGTAAAGGGTCGAATATGGTTATTTCTAGGCATATGGAAGGCCAAGAGTCAAGTTATTCATTAATTAATGAGGGAAAACTACAAATATTTATTTTTTGAGCATATTTCCTAATGTACGCGGGTCAGAGTGGAGAAAGATGCATGTACATGCGGGATGTAAGTTGGTGACCCATGTATACCCATAAAAATGTCTTTTTCAAGGGAGTATTTGGAGCATAGAAGTAATTATGAGAAAAGGGGGTACAAAAAGTCTATATAGGGACATGGATAGGCCATAAAAACATGATCTACCAAGTGTGGAAAATCCATCTATAACAAATTCCCCCTAATGTGTAAGGTCAGAGGAGAACATGATGGCTGAAATACATTATAATAATCCCAGAAGTGGAGTAATGAAGACGCTGGTAGAAAAAACAACTGCTAATCAGTACAATACAATGATAGATCTCTGCATGTGACTACAAATATGAAGTGTAGCAGCCCTAGATACATAATATTACAATGGCCATGTATAGGCATACTAGACATACGTCAGATGTGGTCATTGCCATGTACAATATATAATGAAACAAGATCTTCATACTAAATGAAGACATATGATGGTACACTGGAGTTTGGTCATGAGAACTGATATCTCATAGATACTAGCACGATCAAAGAGGTAGCATATATAGAATGCCACCAAGCTCAGAGTTATTCTACACAATTCGCCACTGGTACATGTCCCATCATGTGAATAAAGATGTTGAAGTTGAACATGATGGACCATTGTCTGATTACCTATCATTGATGTATACCATTAACAGACGCAATATATCCCACTGATAATGATAATGGTAATCAAGGTACATAGTGCAATCAAACAATTGTGAATAGATGTGTTGAGGTGGAACACTTGAGAGAGTCCATCGATCATGGGACATTGATGTATTCCCAAATCTGTCGATGGCGAGTGAACCTGCCACCGATGATTGCAAGTCTCAAGGTACTCAATGGAATCTATATCCCTATTCTAGAATAAATGATATGAGGTATATGGAATGGAATCCGTTGGAAGGAGGGAATTGAGGCATCCCCCATCAACCATCACGAGGTACATAGAAACACTGGATAGTTTGGTAGAATCCAGACGAAACATATCTACATGAACCAGTAACTGTATCAGGAATGACTGACAAGAAAAGACAAGATAACTGAGGAATGACTGATTGAGGATAAAACTTCCTTTGAACAAGAGCATAAGGCATATGAAAACTCATAGGCATCATAGAATCAACATGGAAACTAGGACAACTGTGGGACATAGGAGGCCTTGACAGGGGTTCCATAGGATTGGAAGCATAACCAATTGGTGGAGAAAACTCAAAGTAATGAGTACATATCCTAAAGTCATACTAATAACCCCACCAATGGATGGAATATATAGTGCTCTGTTCAAAGGAGACACGACATGACAACTTCCAAAAAGAAGGTAATATCATTTCTCGTCCATCTTTTTATGTTTTATTTTTTTATTTTTTTGGTCTTTTCATATTGGAAATATTAAAAAGAATAAAATTGCTTATAGTACATAACTAGGAGGAAACGAGTGTCACGGGAAAGAAAACTAGTTCTACGCAGCGGAACATACCTATGCTTAATGTAAGGAAGCATATGCAGGATAAGGAAACTTAGGTGGATGTCTCCTTTGGGTATGGGATTATCCAACTCCAAAAGATAGATGGAAATCTCTCCTTGGCTAGGATTGAGACAAGTTCATGCTATAGGGCTTATAAAACTAAAGTAGGGAGCTGACATAAAGCTCAATACGACAAGCGCACACATGAAATGCAATTGAAAATTAATATAAGCAAGAGTCTTTGTGTGAGATGGACATCATAAAGTTCAAGAAAGAATATGAGGTTCTTGCTCAAAGAGATGACGAAGCTACAAGGGACTCCCATACCTAAGGGATGACACTCAACATGGGTACCAAATGGCAAATAAAGATCTATCTAGGGAACCCATGAGTAGGAAATCTCTAGCACTTACGTAATGCCACTTCTAGTAGTATTTTGAAGTTTCCGTAACATCATGAAGTGGGTTCATACCTATAATTAAGGCAACATGGTCATTGGATAATGCATTATGCACACGAAAAAGTGATCCTATCCTATATGCCAGTTTAGTGTTATACCTTGAGAAGGAGGAGCCATGTAACCATAGTTATAGGATTGATATGCAGGTTGAATCCCAGATATATAAGGAGGTATGTAACCTCCCGACATGACAACACCAGTTGACGATGGAGCCACATGGTTAGATGGAGAAACACATCCTGAAGGACCGTGTGGGATATGAGGAGGGTATGACATGAGAAAGGAATTTGAAGGAATAAGTATTGTGGACGATGGGGCATAATATGGAATTTAATTTGTGCCTCCAATGTTCAAATGTCTATGGTCACCTCCGTGAGAATGAACACCCGTGTTATGCCTAGATGAAGGGTGAAAAAATACTCCCACAAATGTAGTAGAAGGTGCAATATGACCACTCCCAAATCTATCAGCGAGGAAAGCGGTTGTGGTGCCCCCAGGACCAACACCAGGACCCATACCAGGATTAATGGAAGATGATGGAATATTATAATTAATTTCTGGCATGCCAAACCTAAAAGGACTTGTGCTATAGGGAATGCGATGAGTCTCACTACTCGACCTTCCTGAGGAAGATCTTCGATAGGAAGCTGTAAAGTTTGATAACTAGGGTCGTGTATTATGGGAAGTTCCATCCCCGTGAGGGTTGGTGTCAACTAGAGTCCTGGGTCTTAGGAAGGTATCATTCCCCATTCCAAAGGATGGAGAAGGAGGGAGCTCTAGGTTCTTAGATGTAGTACTCATGGTGAGAACAGTGTGTAAAAGCTCGCCTAGAATTCCTAGTCCTCTTTCAAGGAGGAGGAAGAGAGAACAAGGAGAGATCCCTGCTAAAAATCGAGATCAGTGAAGTGCTAGAAATCAATGCACGATAAGTCCACAAAAATAATAAGACTCAACAAATTATGATCCCTAAATCAAGCTAGAGAAAAAACATCACACCCCTAAGTAAATCTAAGTCATATGCAAATAAGCCAAGAGGGAGGATAAGTGATATCCCGAATGCAACATGTATGTCTCACCTAGGAGAGGCATGAGACTCCCATACATTACAAGAGGAGGTGTGTAACCAATTATAGTGGCCCTCAGGTTCAACGCATATAATGATTGTGTTGTCTGACCCCTACCTGGCCAGGACACTCACAAAATAACCTCTACAAGTACCCTTTTGATACCTCAGTAAGGAAGCTAAGGTCACCTCAAATAACCAATGCTCAGGTGTACAGTCGCATCCGGGATCTACCGTATGGGAAGGGTAATAAATCTTGAAGATGGAAAGCACCAAAGGTACCTCAAAATTCCCCAGATATGAATAAGATCCTGGAAATATATATGATGTACAATAGAAAGTGGAAAGGGGCTATCCACACCACTAACCTATGTGTTTCCTTGTGATTAACTCCTGTGTAAGAGGAGCCTCCTAAGAACACCAATTATACCAATTATACCAAGGATTTCACTTCTCACCTAGACATACACCTAATTGTTTTGTTTCATAGTCTTGGAAAAATTTACTCACGACACCCTATTCCAAGACTCCACATCCTAAGCTTGTTGGTGCACCTCTATCAAATAAAAAAGTGTAATCAATTTTAAGTTAGGCATTAATTTTAATAGCTGTGATTACTCAAGGGTAATGAACGTGAAACTAGCGATATTATGAATCAACAGTGAAATATATATGCACACCTAAAAAATAATTCCAAGTGCAATTTATTTTCAATAATGAAAAAGGGAGTATGCCACTACATGACATGCACAAATTTATTCTTCAAATACCGATGCAAACATTCCTATATGAAAGCTTGAACACTATTTCATCTAAGCAAACCTAATTGTTACAACTGATTTTACCACACATGGTTGATCACACTTTTATGGCCTTCCCTGTCCCTCTACAGACTCTTTGGACCCCATGGACTATTTTTGTATCTTTTATGTTTCCAAGATCATCCCTAAAAACACCCATTATTTGCTGTATGCGAATTTTAATCCCTTTCTTGCGTATATACGTGGATATCACCCTTAAACCCACGTGCATTGGGATGTGTGCAAAAGGCCAAATATTTTTGGAGTTTTCCTTGATGTGGATCCGAGTCACTTGTCTCTTGGCCTTCTATATGCCTCGAGATCGCTTGGATTTGACCTTCCATTACCCCATTGAAGCACTATATAAGGAACCCTTTGGATACATTGAAAAGGAGGAATTGAAGAGCAAGAAAACTATAGTACATTGTTGACATAGCTTACTTATACTTGAGTCTGCATCCCTTTGTCCCTTGGAGCACTTTGTGTTCTTACCAAGATTGCCTTTTCTTGTGAGCTTGCTATCGAGAGATGGAGGATTGAGGTGGTGGAGGCCCAGGTGGAGGAATCAGTTTATCCAGTTCACAGACGTGCCGACAGAGGTTGTCACTTATGTAATCTCTTATTTATTTAATAGAAATATCTTTTCCTTTCCAATGATGTGCATTTAAATGAATATTTAATCCATTGATGTGTTTAATTGCTTATGTACCATTGATTATATATGCTAGAGTATGCCTAACACTATATCATATAGCGTGCTTGCCTTGTTTACTGTTGTTGAGAGTAAATTTCTAAAGCAAGAGAGATTGGAAAAATCTCAACGGGGATCTACTACAACTGTCCGAAATAAGGTATGTTTTGAGATCCTTTAGTGTTAGATGTTGTATTTCTCTTGGATATTGGGAAGGGATTGATTTCTGCGGTTTCTCTGTCTATTGTGGTACACCCCAAGCCATAGAAAGTTTTCTCCGTAACACTAATGCAAGTACCATTTCAATGCAAATGCACAATGCAACAACATGCCAAAAATAACAGATTTTTTTTGGTCATAAATGTTATGAAAATGAAATAAACTGACTCTATAAACTCCTAGACCCTGCAACAAGTATCAAACACAAGCCAAGCAAGACACTCATACTAAGAATTCTAATGCACTAATAATAAAAACAAAAGGAGATAAATGAAAAGAACAAATTTTAAAGAAATGCCAAGAAAAATACGTCTTTGGTCAGCACTGAACCAGTAAACAAGCACTACATACACCCAAGAAGACTCAAAAACACTCAAAACCCTCCCATAATATCCCCAACATTAATATCTCAACCACAAAGATGGATGTATGCGACTGTTCATAGAAAACTAGTGTGTATACGCGATAGTAAGTACTACAGCCCATGTGTATATGTGATTGTTACCTCTATGACCTGCGTATAGCAAGAGATATGTGGTAAAAAGGTAGGATAAGACTTATATTACTACAAAGGAATGCCAATGGGCTAACACACTCCTAAACACGACACAAAAACATAGAGAAGCAGAGAGAAAATCAAGTACATCGTGCACCCAAACCCCAATAAAAAGGTAAGTCCCTAGTGGAGTCACCAATTCTGTTACAAAGAAAACTTCCTATGGCTTGGGGTGGACCACAACAGACAATATGGCACGAGAAATAAATCCATTTCCAATATGCTAAAGATATAAACAAGTCTAACACTAAGGGATGAGAAGTGTACCTTATTCCAAACGTTCGTAGAAGATCCCCATTGATATTTCAATCACACTTGTACCTACATTCCATTCTCAACAACAATGAAATACCAAGCATGATAGATATTAAGTGTTAGAATCTAATCTAGCATATACAGATCCAATATATAATCCAAAGCAACTACATCCATGGATACAAATATTCATAGTTACACATATAATGGAGGAGAAATGGATATTTCTATTAATGTAAACAAAGATACAAATGACAACCTTTTTCGGCACCTCATCGAAATCGTGAAATCGAGTCCTCCAGCTAGGCCTCTATGACTTCAATCCTCCATATCAAGGCATGCTCACAAAGACAACTTAGATAAGCTTGGGAAAGGGCACCAATGGCTTCTCCAAGGACAAAGGGATGTAGACTCAAGTTTGCAAGAATGGGGCACAATTATATTATATTATATTTTCTCTCACAAGTTATCCTCCTTCAATGCTTCCAAGTATCTCAATATATAGCCCCTCAACGAGAATTCTAGGGTCGAATCAGAGTGTTTCCAGACATATGGAAGGACAAGAGTCAAGGTATTCGTTACTGAATGAGGGAAAACTACAAATATTTATTTTTTGAGCATATTTCTTTATGTACGCGGGTCATAGTGGAGAAAGCTGCATGTACACACGGGATGTAAGCTGGTGACCTGCGTATACCCATAAAAATGACTTTTTCAAGGGATTTTTTGTAGCATCAAAGTAATATTGAGCAAAGGGGTTACAAAGAGTTTGCATAGGGACATGGATAGGACATAAAAACATGATCTACCAATTGTGGAAAATCTAGCTATAACAGATTCCCACTAATGTGTGAGGTCAGAGGGCAACACGATGGCTAACATACATTATAATAATCCCAGAAGTGGAGTAATGAAGACCCTGGTAGAAAAACCAGTCGCTCATCAGTGCAATACAATAATAGATTGTTGCATGTGACTGCAAATACGAAGTGTAGAAGTCCCCGGATACATAATAGTACACTGGACATGAATAGGCATAATAGACATATGTCATATGTGGTCATCACCATGTACAATATACAATGAAACAAGATATTCATACTAAATGAAGACATCTGATTGTACACTGGAGTCTGGTCATGAGAACTGATATCTCATAGATACTAGCAAGATCAAGGAGGTAGCATATATGGATTTCCACCAAGGTCGGAGGTATATTCTACACAAATTTCCGTAGTACATGTCGCATCATGTGAATAAAGGTGTCAAGGTGGAACATGATGGACCATCGTCTGATTACCGGTCATTGACATATACCATTAACAGACACAAGATATCCCACCAATAATGATAATGGGAATAAAGGTACATAGTGCAATCAAACAAGTTGGAATAAATGTGTTGAGGTTGAACACTTGAGAGATTCCATCGATCAGGGGAAATTGAAGTATTCCCAAATATGTTGATGGAAAGAGAACCTGCCACTGAGAATTACAAGTCTCAAGTTACTCGATGGAGTCTAGATCCTTATTCCAGAATAAATGATATGAAGTCGACGGAATGGAATCCGCTGGAAGGAGGGAATTAAGGCATCCCCCATCAACCAACTTGAGGTACATAGAAACACTGTATAATTTGGAAGAATTAGGACAAATTATATGTGCACGAACCAATAACTACATCGGGAACTATCGACAAGAAAATAAAAGATAAATGAGGAATTTCCTACTCAAGATAAAACTTCCTTTGAATAAGAGAATAAGGCAGATGAAGACTCGTAGGAATCATAGACTCAACATGGAAATTGGGACAACTTTGTGACATAGGAGGCATAGACACAAGCTCCATAGGGAATGGAAGCATAACCAGACGATGGAGAAAAATCAGAGAAATGAGTATATATCCTAAATTCATACTAATAACCCAACCAATGGATGGAATATACAGTTCTATGTTCACATGTGACACGACAAGACAACTTACAACTAGAAGGTAATATCATTTCCTGTCCTAAATTTTATGTTTTTTTATTTTTTTGGTCTTTTTCATATTGTAAAGCTTGAAAAAGGATAAAATTTCTTATAGTACAAAACTAGGAGGAAACGAGTGTCCTGGGAAAGTAAACTAGTTCCAAGCAGCAGAACATATTTATGCCTAATGCAAGGAAGCATATACGGGATAAGGAAACTTGGGGGTTGTCTCCTCCAGGTATGGGATTATCAAAATGCAAAAGATATATGGAAAGTTCTGGTTGGATAGGATTGAGACATGCTTAGGCTATAGGGCTTATAAAATTGAAGTAGGGAGCTGACATAAATCTCTATACTGAAAGGGCATGCATGAAATGCAATTATAACTTGATATAAGCAGGAGTCCCTATGTGATATGGCCAACATAAAGTTCAAGAAAGAATAAGAGGTTCTTGCTCAAATACATGGAGAAACTACAAGGGACTCCTAGACCTAAGGGAGAAGACTTAGCATGGGTACCAAATGGAAAATCAAGATCTATCTAGGGAACCCATGAGTAGGAAAGCTCTAACACTTACATAATGCCACTTCTAGTCTAAGTTTGAAGGTTCTGTAACATCACAAAGTGGGTTTGTACCTATAATTAAGGTGACATGGTCATTGGATAATGCATGGTGCACATGGAAAAGTGATCCTATCCTCTATGCTAGTTCAACGTTATACTTTGGGAATTATGAGGTTCCATGTAACAATATTTATAGGATTGATAGGTAGGTTGGCTCCCAGACATATAAGGAGGTACGTAATCTCATGACGCAACAACACCGGTTGACGAGGGATACACATGGTTAGATGGAGCACCACGTCCCGAAGGATCGTGTGGGATATGAGGAGGGTATGAAATGAGAAATGAATTTGAAGGAACATGTGTGGTGGATGATGGGGCATAATATGGAATGTAAGACATGCCTCCAAAGTTCACTTGCCTATGGTCAACTCCATGCGAGTGAACACCAGTTTTACGTCCAAATTAAGGGTGCGAAAAATCCTCCCATGAATGGAGCAAAAGGTGCAATATGACCACTCCCAAATATATTAGTGAGGAAATGGGTTGCAGTTCCCCCAGGCCCAACACTAGGATCCATACTAGGATCAACGACAAATGACAGAATATTATCAGTAAGGTCTAGCATGGAAAACCTAGAAGGACCTGTGATAGAGGGAATGTGATGAGTCTCACTACTCGACCTTCCCAAGGAGGACCTTCGATAGGTAGCTACAAATTATGACAACTGGGTCGTGTACTATGGGAAGTACCATCCTTGCGAGGGTCGGTGTTAACCAGAGTCCTAGGTATCAGGACGATAGCATTTCCCATTCTAGAGGATGGAGATGAAGGGAGATCTAGGTTCTCAGATGTAGTACTCATGGTGAGAACAATGTGTGAGTCACAGTGTGTAAAATTTTGACTGGAATGCCTAGTCCTCTTCCGAGGAGGAGGAGGAGAGTCACAAAGAGAAATCCCTACTAAACTTCGAGATCAATGGAGCACCGAAAATCAATCCATGGTTACTCCACAAAAATAAAAAGATTCAACAAATTATGATCCCTAAAGCAAGCTAGCACACAAAGAGCACACCCTTAAGTAAATCTAAGTCAGATGCAAACAAGTCAAGAAGGAGGATAAGTGTGCTCCCGAATGCAGGATATATGTATCACCTAGGATAGGCCTAAGACTCCCATACACTACAAGAAGAGGTGTGTATCCAATTATAGTGGCCCTCAACTTCAATGCATATAGCGACTGTGCTTTCTGACCCCTACCTGGTCAGGACACTCGCATAATAACCTCTGGAGGTACCCCTTGTGATACCACGGTAAGGAAACTAAGGTCACCTAAATATAACCAATGCTTAGGTGTACAGTTGCAGGCGGGATATAACGTATGGGCAGGGTAACAAAGCCTAAAGCTCGAAAGCACCAAAGGTACCTCAAAATGCCCCAGATACGAATAATATCCTTGAAATATCTTTGACGTTCAACAGTAAGAGGCAAGGGGATATCCCCACCACCAACATGTGTGCTTCCTTGTGCTTAATTCCTGTGTAAGAGGAGCCTCCCGAGAACACCAATTATACAAAGGATTTAACTTCTCACCTAGAAATACACCTAATTGTTTTGTTTCATGACACCCTATTCCAAGATTCTAACCTAAGCTTGTTGGTGCACCTCTATCAAATAAAAAATTACAATCAATTTTAAGTTAAGATTTAATTTTAATAGTTGTGATTACTCAAGGGTAATGAATGTGCAACTAGCGATATTATGACTCAGCAGCGAAATAAATATGCACACCTAAAAAACAATGGCAAGTGCAATTTGTCTTCAAATATGAAAAAGGGGGTATGCCACTACATGAAATGCACAAATTTCTTTTTCAAATGCTGATGCAATCATTCCTATATGAAAGCATGAACACTATTTCATCTAAGCAAACCTAATGGAAGTACCATTTCAATGCAAATGAATAATGCAACAACACGCCAAAAACAACAATATTTTTTAGTTTAATCATAAATGTTAGAAAATGAAATAAACAGACTCTATAAACTCCAAGGCCCTGTAGCAAGTATCATACACAATCCAAGCAAGACACCGAGACTAAGAATTCTAATGCACTAATAATGAAACAAAAATGAGATAAATGACTAGAAAAACTTTTAAAGAAAGCTCAGAAAATGACATCTCTAGTCAACATAGAAGTAGTAAACAAGCACTACAGGCACCCAAGAAGACTCAACAACACTCACAACCCACCCAAAATCTCCCCAACATCAAGATATAAACCAAAAATATGGATGTACATGAATGTTCACAAAAAACCCATGTTTATATGCGACTACAAGTACTACCCCGCGTGTATACGCGACTGTTACCTCTATGAACCGTGTATAGAAAGAGATAGGTGCTAAAAAGGTAGGATAAGACTCAGGTTACTTCAAAGGAATGCCAATGGGATAACACACTTTTGAACGTGACACATAAACACAAAGAAGTAGAGATAAAATCAAGTACATCATGCACCCAAACCCCAACAAAAAAGGAAAGTGCCCAACGGAGTTTCATATTCTATTACGAATAAAAATTTCTATGGCTTGGGGTGGACCACAATAGATAGTATGACACCAGAAATCAATTCATTTTTAATACGATAAAGATATAAATAAGTCTAAAACTAAGGGATTAGAAGCGTACTTTATTCCGGACGTTCGTAGAAGATCCCCATTGAGCTTTCAATCACACTTGTACCTACATTCCATAATCAACAACAATGAAATACATGAGCATGATAGATATTAAGTGTTATAATCTAATTTAGCATACAAAAATCCAAAATATAATCCAAAGAAACTACATCCATGGATACAAATATTCATAGTTACACATATAATCGACGAGAAAGGATATTTCTATTAATATAAACAAAGATACAAATGACAACCTATGTTGGAACCTCGTTGAAATCGAGAAAATGAGTCCTCCACACGAGCCTCCACCACTTCAATACTCCATATCAAGGCAAGATCACAAAGACAAAGATAAGCTTGGGAAAGAGCACCAATGGTTGCTCCAAGGACAAAGGGATGCAGACTCAAGTATACAATAATGGGGCATAATTTCACTGTAGTATATTTTCTCTCACAACTTCTCGTCCTTCAATGCTTCCAAGTAGCTCAATATATATCCCCTCAATGAGAAGTGAAGGGTCGAATCGAAGCGTTTCCAGACATATGGAAGGCCAAGATTCAAGTTATTCGTTACTTAATGAGGGAAAACTACAAGTATTTATTTTTTGAGCATATTTCGTGATGTACACGGGTCATAGTGGAGCAAGTTGCATGTACACACGGGCTATAAGTTAGTGACCCACATATACCCAAAAAAATTACGTTTGAAAGGGATTATTTGGAGCATCAAAGTAATACTGAGAAAAGGGTCGACAAAGAGTATGTATAGGGACAAGGATAGGCCATAAAAACATGATCTACCAAGTGTGGCAAATCCAGCTATACCACATAGTCTGAGATATTCATAACAATGAGGACTATGCACTAGGAAGTCGATAAATATGATCTAATCAATAGGGAGAACAAATAATTTCTCATGCATAATATCTAGATGGGCAATATATCCTAACAGTTTGTGGGTTTGCTTCTTATTGGTTGGCCCCCATATCAATAATTTTTTACCTTTCATCTTATTTAGTTGCGGTAGGGATCGAATTTAGCAAGTTTATCAAAGTCATGGGAAGCTCAAAGATAGACAAATAGGATTTTGATACTAGCAATGGTTTGGTACTATGTAAGAATAGGTTTCATGGATAATTAATATGACATGAGGTTTCATGAATGATTAATATGATATGAGGAGCAATGATAACTATAATCCCGTGTATATTGAATTTTAGTAATTAGTAGTGTGTAAGTTCATGTTTACTAATGATGGCTTGGTATAGTGAAATCTATGGTCCTCTTATCACATGTGTGATGAAAAATATATAGAGTTAAAAATATGTACATTCGATTTATTCCTATGGATCGACACCAAAGTATTCGAAACAAAGCTATGGATCGACAACATTCAAGTTTTGGATTCGATCGACGACTAAGGATGCAACTTACGGACTCAACATGTCGGTAGTTAATGATTCCTTGATCCCACAAGTTCAAAAACCACCTTTTCATCTATGTACACGTGTCTCTATATGAGGTGCACTTGTGGTGGAAACCAAATGTTATAAAACCACTAACTAAGGCTACAAGTCACAGGTGTATGGAACCACGATGGTTTATTGAAATGAATCTTGGTAGATATAATGGAAAATAAAAGGACCCCATGTGGATGAGTCAATTAATAAGTCACATCCAGGCAAAAGTTAATTTTTTGTTATACATTGTTGATTTCTTGATAATTGCGACTAGTGGAGACTGGTGATTATGCCAAGTAATGAAGACTATTGCAGCTAATGTTTTGCGCCTAATTGGAGTCTAAATATTTAGTACATTATCCAGGTAAATTCAATCTCTATAATTCTATCAGTTTTTTTCTGTATTTGAAATATTAATTTAAGATCCATGTCCCTAGTTAGAAAATCTTGTGACCTCCACCTAGTAGAGTAAGCCAGATTCTACCATTGAGCACTTGAGTGACATTGATGTCGAAGTATTTGAAACTTGGAGTTATATCCAAACTATTTATAAACTTCGCCAATATGCTATAGTTCGAATTCGAAGCCGCACCTGAACCTTGATTAGAACTTGGGAATTCTAAATTTCCCAATATGTTTTCCCCGATACTTACCACTTCCCCGATTTTGTTTCCCTTTAAGCTGAAAACTATAATCCATCTACTAGATATGTTTGACCTTAGAAAATTCATTACCCATATTCAGTATATGACAAAAAAATATTGCTCAGATGCTATCCCTTTCAATTAACCCTAATTATGTTATTCTTAATGATATTGTACTGATAGAATTATATGAAAGATCTCACCTGCTTAGAAAAAGTCCTTGGTGGATGGTAGGGAGGTATATGGTGAAAGGAGGTTCTTTCTCGGAAATTCCCTTACCTTTTAGATATGATATCCTATCTAAGGTAAACAAGAAGGTTGTTTCTATGATGTGTTAAATCCTTGGATATGATAATGATTCTACCGTAGATGCTACTATCCTAGGTTTCATGGAGGCAATTTTTCTTGAGAAATGATCCCCAACCATGTTTAATTATGCACAATATCTCCCTGATAACATTCATACCCAGTTGCATAAGTTTCATTTAACACACTTATTTAGGTACCAGTTGTTAACAGATAAATCTACTCAATCGGAATCAATCCAGATCTCCCTAGTCCAAGTGGATCTAGAACAAATCAAATACAAAACACAATCTACTTTCATAGATCAATCAGAAATGCAAAGACACAGATAGATCACTTATTTGATATTCACAGATCCTCTTCTCTATGTTGATCCAAGCTCCAGAATCTTCAGATCTACAGCTACAAAACCCTGTAAAGCATGTGGAAACAAACAAACAGCATATGCGTATCCAAACATATAATTGATCTAAGCTAACAGTTAAGGAAGAAAGCTATAAACATTATCAACAACAACGTTTATGGAAATAGATTTGTATTAATGTAATCAAGGAGATACATAGAATTACAATGAGAAGGAACATCACAACCTAGCCTTAACGCTGCAATCTTCCATCCAACAATCCAAGCAAAGCCAAACCTCCAAAACAAGATAGTAAGCCACCTAGAAATTCCACCAGCATAAAAGTACCATAGACCTTCCTCCCTTCCAAATGGAGAGAGGGTTTAATTTATAAGGATAAAGGGATAGAATAGGTTGAGGATTAGGAGGAGTCTAAGGGATCTTCCTTATAGGTTAGGAAATGAATTCCACCTCACCTAGATAATAGGGATAAACCACCACCTCATCCACCTTCGAGAAGGGTCTCGAATCTTCGTTTTTTTCCCTCAAAATACCACCGACGCTCTTAGCAAAAAGGGTAAAAGCACCATTGGTGCTCCTAGCAGTGGGAGACAGAGCGCCGATGCACCTAGCATGGCAGGGAAAAACACCTTTGACGCTCCTAGCATGAAGGAGAAAAGCGTCGACCTTCCTAAAGAGGGGAAAAAGGCAGGAAAAAACTCAAACTCAATCAACTTTAGCAGAGAGAAACTTGGGAATTAGGCAAAGGGTTGACACATGGATCAAGAGTGCAATATTTCGGTGTAACACCAGTCATATTTGGTTTACTTAATGTTTTTTTTAAGATGATACAATAACTTCAAGCATTTCCCTCTAAAGATGAATGGTGAATATGAGAAACCATTACTAGTGACCAAATGGAAAACAATAGTATCAAAGCATGCAAAGAATGTATGCTTTTCTTGGTTTGTAGATACATTTATGTATCTAGTCCATATTATGTTCCATTATCAATCCCCAGTCAATATTTTCCCATAATTTAAGAATAAGTTATAGTTGATCCCTGACTCAGTTTTGGGGGATTGGTATCTCTATGAATACTACACCATAATCATACTCTACGGATGTGAATTGGAACCTTACAAATTTCCAGTTTATCTCACTCCTAGATTGTTTTCAGTGGAGTTTATTATACAAATACTAAATGTAGATCAATTTCATTTTTCTAGTAACAACAAAAGAGGATTTTCAAAATCCCTTAAGACATGGGCCCTTTTGTGGTCAAATAGAGGATAGTAGATACTATAACACATTGTATGTTATCATCTTTAATTCTATCAATAGAGGAGTATACTATATGGAAGTATGACCCAAGGTGAAGCATATCAAAGTTAATAATTTTTAAGGGCTTGGTTCCATATCAGCATGACTCTAATCCTGAAATAGAAAGGTTGGAAAATAGAGATAAATAGCAGGAAGGGCCAACAATTGAGAACACTGAAAGTACCAAGATATTAGACAAATAAGATTCAAAGGTTGTCCAAACAAAGCATCTAGAGAAGGAATTTTTGGAGATGATCCAACAACATATGGTTGACAATGTGATTTCAGAGGGAATCAACACCATGTTTAAGAGCAAACTAGAGATAATATTCATAACCCTCTTGTCATTAATCAAGTCATAACATAAATGAAGTAGTGTGTGGTTTCTACAACAAAAACAATACAAAGGGATGAAAAGGAATGAAACAAAAAGTAATAATAATATGGAGGTTTATGAAGGTCTTCCTCAATCACCTAAGGCTAAGAGGAAGAGGAATGAAGTTGATGAAGAAGGTGAAACACTCTTTATATCTCGTGATGATGAACAATCTATGACTCAAGATCAAGTTGTTAATAAGAAGATATTATCTTTTATACAAGTGTTATATACTATTGGTTTAGTAGAATAAATGCAGAATCATCCCAATACCTCTTCCATTATGGATCAATAGCGAGGCATTAATGTATTTACCCATATAATTGAGATGAAAAGGGGAAATAAGGAGGAATATGTGGAATTGCAAAATGAAATCTTACCTCCAAGAAAGGTACAACTGCAACCTATATTTTTTAATACCATAGATTTGAAACAGGGGTTTATAAGAATATATTTCATCCATCTTATTGAATTTTTTCCAGGTTAGGTCCAGTCCTCACAAGAATACAAAGTCACTCATATTGAACTTAATGTTGTGGAATCAATGTGGTGGGAAATATATATATATATCCATAAGAAAACTGGACAATTTATTTACAATGATATCTTGAAGAGCATAACAAATGTGGAAAAATTTGAGAAGGCACTTTGAAATATGGAGAAACAGGTAAAATGTGAAAAAAAACATCTAGCAAAGAAAAAATAAATAAAAATTGAAGATTTGGAGAAGAAAATTGTTTCTTTGGGTTTTAATATTATAGATCTTAAACCATTCCAGGATAAATTCTCATAAAACAAGAGGATTTTTAAAACCTTTCTCTCAATAATAAATCAAACTACAATGTGACATAAAATCCTCAAACTATGGAGTTGGAAGAAGTTCTTAAAGAGACGTAGACTTTAAATGATAAGGTTATATTTTAAAAATCCAAGAGAGAAAATTTAGAAAAGGATTAGATTGATGCTTTAATATCAAAAACATCTCTTGGAATATTATTCTCTACATCAGCTCCATAACAAGAATTTGAATAGTTAGAAAGAGCTATTACACAATTGAGTGAAAAAGAGAACGAAGTAGAAACAATGAAGAAAAAATTGACCATACAGGAGGAACAAAATTAGATTTTGCACGACTAGATTAAAGAGAGAGATGAAAATATAACAAATCTTTAGGTCACATAGGAATATTTACAGAAAGAAGTTGATAAGTTAAAGAAAGTCAAAACAAGAAGAGTCCACTTAATTGGAGCTATACAAAACTTTTGTGACAAAATGTTAATAATATTTATTAAGGGGTGGGAGCACTTTATTGTTCTTCATTTTGAGGAACAATTGGTGAGTAAGGTCCAAAATGGTATAAGAATATTATGGGAGTAACTAGAATATATGCCTAATAAGGCAAAGAGAGAAGTCATGTATCTCAATTTAAGATGATGGGATGAATTGAAGAGAATGAAGGTGTCAAATAGAACTAAACTAATTATGGATTCAAATTAGGTTATAACTATGAGAAAAATGATTCAATGAGTTTAAGGGCACTATAAGTGGATAACTAATGCAACAAATCCTTTCAGGGGTAAATTTTAGTCAGTTTTTTCAGAAAGGCCTTCCTCCCTTTTTGGAAGAAAATGGTACTTTGAGCCAAAAGGAAGCACATGATACGGACTTTACTACACTTAAAAATGACAATAGTAAATTGAATAGTATGAATTCATCTCTTAAGAGTGAGATTATAGTGAATCAACTAATGAATGATTTTTAGTTGTACATGGAAACCCAGCGGATATTTCAAATGTTTCCAAGTCCCTCTTATGAGAAGTATACCTAGTTGGACATGACATATAGAAGGATAAAAGCACATAAATATCCTAAGCAAAAGGATTGGGGGACCATCCAAAATTTATACAGCAGTGACCCAATTGAATCCTCTTCTTCAGATTAACCAGATGTGGGTCAACAACTTGAAGATAACGGGATAGGGCACAAATGAATATTTGAAACAATGTACCACATTGCATGTGTTGCAGGATGCTAATAACAATATATATTTTTGGATTTTACCCCCTTCGACCGAAACATATAGTTAATGGCGATCAAGAAACTAAGATCTTTTATGTGTGTGTGTGTAATCAAGAACGAAGTATAGAGGGTTGATTAATTTTCAAGAGAAAGAGAGATTTATATTGTAGGGAATTACATCATTTGAATCTCATCCATTTCTTTGGGATATAGGGTCATTAATGGTCATACTTTAAGACATTTTACTTGTTATTGTATCACTATGTAACTCTTATATATGTGTATTTCAAGTTATTTCAAACACTTTTTCCATCGTGTTAATGAATAGTTATGATATTAAAAATCCGATCATTTGTAGTATGAAGGTTTCTCATGTTAAAGATATATTTATGTGAGAATTATGAATTATTTACAGTATTTCATGAGTAATTTTCTTAATATATCTTATGAGACCTATAATATTCATGTAAATCACTTATTTCATTAGTATTTTGAAGAAACATTGAACTCTTGGTTTCATGTTTCCTATGCTTAATGAAATTGTATTGAAATCACTTGTCCTTGAATGATTTATGTTGGTTGTTATTTCCATTGAATAATATGCGTAAAATTTCTACTACTTCCTATTGATTTTTCATTTTCCTAAACACCTTGATTGCCAATTTTGTCCTCTCCCATTTCCCATTTAAACTATATTTTAACTACTGGATTCTTCTAGCTAGAAAATTCATAGTATTGCGATATTTGGATAACCTTTTTAGGTTTATGAAATTTGGAAGTTAATTCATGTCCTAAACAAAACCCATATAATTCAAAATATGTACTTGACAAGAAAACATATCTGGCATTATTTATGTGAATGCTATCCTATTATATCTTAGAAATTTTATTTTTTCTCATTTCCATGATTTGTTTTGTTAGAGGCTACAAGAGGAATTTTAAACAAATAAATATTCATTTAATTTGGATGATGTTTTTCATTCTCGTCATTTAGGCTATAAAAAAACTTCTTTACCCATGTAGTTTGAACCTTGTTGGACCCCAAAAAATGTGTCTTTACTTCTTAGTATAGAAAAGTAAAATTTGATGGTTCATCTCCTTTACTTATTTCTCCAAAAGGAGGGAGGATTGGTTACCTCCAATATCATTAAAAAAAAATCAACTATCTTGTCAGGCCTTGTGTAAGAAGGAAAAGTTATATTGGCTTTGGATATTTGAGACAAAGAGGCCTATAAAGAAACTTGAGAAATATAATAAGTGTAGGCACCTATTATCCTAGATCTAACACTACCAAATTATAGAACCTGATGACTCTTAAAGATATTGACAACACTTAATCTGTCCTCCCAAGAGGAACATAGGGACAACAACAAATATTAGGAATTTTGTTGATGTTAGGTTCATTGTTCTTGGAAAGTTAGGGCCATAGAGCCAATGTTGCCTCTATTTTGTTGATGATTAAGGGCACCTCTCTTTGAAAGTATTGTACTAAGAAAACAATGTTGGGTTTGTTTATGCCATTAAAAGAGGCACTCTTTCACCTTCCAACAATAACATGAAGTGGTTATAGGATGATTATGTTTGGATATATGCACATTCATAACATTGGCATAAATAAAGGAAATTTTTATTGTGTGTCAAGACTTCCAAGTAAATGACCATCACTCAACAAGCAAATCTAGTTGATAATGTAATAAATAATCCATCACTAAGAAAGCCTAGAACCACAACTTCATATGGAAGTTGGTTTTGGAATAAGGGGTTCATGAAGTTTGAATGCTCATTTTTTTGTGATTTTTTTTCAATTACTTTTATAAAAATAAGGTACATATAAATGATAGGTTTGACTCTTTCATATTTGTTTAAAGATCATAACAACTAGCAAATGAATAAGTTTGTGTATTTTTGTTTATTTAAATAGTTAGAGGTGATGATGTAAGTAGTTGAATTTTGAGAGTCGATAAGTAAGTAGTGTATTTCTTAATTCATCAGTTCAGTTCTTATTTCCCTTATGGCATTCAATTTTTTTATAATATTCTGATAGTGAACCATTATTTTAATGGTGAAACAATACAACTTTATTTTAATCTATAGTTACAATGTGTTGGATTTTCTTCCCTCTTCGACCTAGGTTCGGACGTTTTTTCGCATGCAACAAATCCCAAGATATTGACTCGATAGAGAAATGATCAGTCGGAAGCACCTCCAATGTAGATGCAGTATCACCTGAGATATCTCTTATGGGTAACTTCCAGAACTAGGTTTCCATAGTTGGGTGGGGGTTTCTTTTCCCTTGGCACCTTACCAACTCACTAGATTGAAGTCAGTGGGTGTATTTCTTAATCCTACCATGCATAGATAAGACACTACTTAATTTATCCATCACAACGGTTATAAAAACAAGGTATGATTAACACATAGGTTATTCATTGATAATGTGATTCATGCATAAGGAAACTCGTCATAACAAAATACATAAACACTTTATCACAATATACATTCCTGCGACTTAAGCACATTTATCATATACATTCATATACATTCACATAAATTCACATACATTCATGCGACATAAACACATTCATCATCTACTCAATGACACAACCTTTAACGTTGAAACCCATCTGGGAAAAACCATAAAGGTGCTCTTCATCTGGAATGAGAAATATATGGAACCTTTGGTCTGTGCACTTAGCTGTAGATTCTATTCTAGATATTCTTCTCTGATCTATATAGACTTCTCTCTCCTATCATGCTCTCTGGTTGTCTGTCACTCAATATTATTCTACTCGACTCAATTGTTGATCTGTAGATAACCAGGATCAACTGATCTTCTCTATACTTCTGCGCACTCAGCAAGTAAAACAAAATATACTAACTGACTAACAGACACAAAATCTACTAACTGATTGAGTAAGTAACTAATCAAGTAAAAAAAGTAAGCAACCAAGAAACCCAACCAACAACCCAGCAAACAACCCACACACAGCCTAGTTTCTTCACTCTTATATACTCTTACATGTTGCTATCATCCAACTTCATTCAGTTAGCCAACATGTTGTCATTCCTATTCTAGTGACATTTGTCAGTAGGCAGTAACAACCTAAATTACAAAGATGCTTTTATTTCTTACATCACGTGTGAATTCCACCGATTCCAGCCGATAATGTACCCATGATATTTCTTGAACTATCATTTTTAGTCGTTGCACTACTTCACGTCTCATGTAATGTCCCCATTTTAAATAATTGCATAGCAGGACAATTCCATCAATCCTACTAGTTCCCTAGGTTGGATGGATACATTTGGAATTTTAATAAGGGAGATAATAAATGATGTTTAGACATTAGAATGGAATAAATATTTAATAATGGATCTAATTAAATAAATACAAGAGAAAATTGAAGTGGCGATGGAGCATGGAGACACATGGAGATTATGGGGCCCACAAAAGTTAGAATTTATGTGCCACGTCGCATCCTCCTCTTGCAATTTCGAATCCATTGGAAGCCTAATGTTCTTGGATGAGTAAGAAGGCTAATACAATTGGCCATATGCATCATAGTAAAATTTGGAAGGAAATGTAACTTACACGGGAGAGGAATATTCAAATGGGAGCTTCTTGGACACTTGAGCTAGATTCCCTAACATCTATGACATCTATGACACCAATGATGAATATGCTATGAAATTTATGAAATATTGCAGACCTGAAGGCTTACATATGACCATTATGACATGTCAGGCCTAAATATAGCATACAATAATGTGCTCATGTGAGTTGGGGAAGCTCAATGGGTCCCTACTCGAATTGGGGGAAGATGGAAGGCTAGGGAAGGGATGACACATGGAAAATCTTGAGCACACACCCTAATTAGAATTGGCTTGAGTTTGTGGGAGTATTGGTAAAATTAGAAGGCTAAGGATGTTTATAAAATACAGGGATCAAACAAGATAATGGATTTTTATCATTTATGAAGACATAGAGCTAGTGGATGACTAGTTTCTTGCCTTAGCCAATTTCGAGGGTGAAAGATTCCCATCCATGTTGGTGTTTGGAGATGCCATTCAGGTATATCATGGAGATTTAATGGATTTTGTATTTGCAGGTGTAAGCTAAAGGGAATCTCTTGTTTTCTTTTAGTGCAGCAAATTCTGTCAACCATTTCCAGTCTTTATTGCATATTCTTGCTCATGGAGGGATTATGCTTTGGGTGAGCTATTGTACTCTTTGGGAGAGATTATCATGGTCAATTTATGATTTTAATAAGCTTAATATAATATATTATTCATATTAAAAAATTCTCAGGTCTAAATACCAAATGGTTATATGTAAAAGTGATTATTAATGAGCAAACAATGACCATTTCCCCAATATATTGATGTATGCCATTGTAATGTTGATGATTTCAAATGAAAGAATGTTTCTCTGATATATTTATGATGAATGGAATGAAATTTATGAGTATTACAAGTTTCATATCCAACACTTAAGCATTTGAATTCATCTTACTCAGTTTATTTGCATTTGGAGAAGATCTGGTTCCATTCCCCCAAGGGCTGAACTAGTGATTTTGTAGCTGTTTGGGAGAGGGTTATAACAGAATTTATAAATTTAAAAATGATGCAAATGAGACCTTAATAATTTCCCTTAAACATAATCTTCCTCTTTTCATAAATTCGAGTGGGTTTGGGAACATTTGGAAATCAATTTTCAGCATTTACCCTGGGGGAATTGGAACCCCAATTTGCTAGTGAAAACTCCTACCTTGGCCAGAATATTAAACAAGTTTGTAGAAATATTTGGAGGGTCATAAATCATCCCTGAAAATAATATTCAAGTTTTAATATCATTCATATACCTTCTCAGAATATTTGGGAGCATTTGGGTCAATATGCATACCTAGACATCAAAACTAGTCAAAGGTCGAAATACGAAAAAGTGAAAAATTGGTCATTTTAATAAAATTTCTTAAAAAGGGACATTACAAGTGGTATTAGAGCATGTTCCTTGCACATGTACATTAATACCATCCATTGAATAAAAGTTTGCAGACATGTCTTGGTTTCATAATCGACCCACCAAGCCCACTTTCCTTCCTCCCCGGCCAATGAAAGAAGAAATTACAACCATAGATATTGAAGCATGTTTCCAAGAGTATCGAACTTTGAGAGGGGATATTCATGAGAGGTATTATTTACAAGAATATCTTGTCAAGTATGGATTTAGTCACAATAAGAAAAATGTGAATTCATTAAGGGGCAATCAACAATCCACAAGTTTGGAGAAGCATGAAATGAGAAAAAATCATCCCATTTGTGAAAAGAGCCTAGATACACCATTAATGGAAGAAACAAAGAATCAGGAAGTGGAGCATCAATTACCTCAAGGTTATTGCATAGAAGAACATAAAGAGGAAGGTGAAGACAATAAAACAATCCTTACTAATGGGGGTTGTTCTAATCAAAGATAATCTATCGATGGATACTTGAACTATGAAGGAGTACCTACTGACGGGTGCTCACAACTCTATGTTGGTCACATATAGATCATATTTGTAAATGTTGTTGCAATAAAAATTTATCATAAGCATGAAGATGAATACCTTGTGACAAATAATGAAGAACCAAGATCAACTTCCCCATCACCACTTGAGCTTCAAGAAGTTGATCAAATAAAGAAGAAAGAAGAAGAGGAGGTTCACTCCCATGAACCATCCATCATTGAAGGGCCTTTGAAAACGAGTGAAATGGATATCCATGAGGCCCTTATCATACTCCATGACACTAAAGCATTGGTGTCAAATTCATGTTGGAAAATTTCTGCATTGGAGGAGCCATCCTTCCTTGAAGACATGGAGAAAATTCAAAGAGAAGGTAATTTCATGTCTTTGCTTTTTGATAGAAACAAATTGTTTGAGCTTAATGAATGGTTACATGAACCATACTTTAATAATAATGAGGATATTCATAAGCTCAAAATTCAAAATGAGAAACTTCTTGAGAGGTTGCAAGATACTTTTCCTTCCCCCTATGTTTCAGATTGTCATATGGTAAATTGCTTGGAGGATTCTCATGACATGAGGGATCATGAGAAACATGGAAAATTTCAGGTTCTTGATTTGTTTGAATATGAGCTTGATTAGAGCCAATCACTAGTTGTGGTGGAAGAGGAACTTGAGTTGCCTCTTGAAGATGGGTGCACACTTTTTGAAGAAGTGCATGATTCCACTACCTTGGAACCAACCCATGAGGAATCTTTTGCATTTTTTTGGGAGGTGCATACTCCTACCCCTAAGGATCCTTCACATGATGAAAAGTTTGCACTTTTTGATCATTTGAGTGAGTTATTTCTTTCTCCTACATCCTACACTTCCAAATTTTGCAGCATTCATCCTAATGAAGTATGGGTGAAAGGTTTCTCTTTTATGGTGCCACATGAAGAGTATGGACTTTCTATCTCTCCTTTTGATGATGACATGATTAGAGAACCATATTATTTACATCTGCAGTAGCATACCTAATTACATTATGATGATACACATCCACATGGATGCACCTATGGTATTCACTTGAGTCACTTGGAAACTCATGATTTTCCTTCCTCCTTTCCTAGTCCATTTGATGTTGGAGGAACTTCATCCCACACTTGGGTGAATATATATATATGATTGAAGAAAATTATTGTTGGAAGCAACATACTCTGTCATTTCATGATGATAGGCATATTCATGGGTGTATTGATGGTGACTTCTTTGAGCCACTTGAAGTCTTCATGTTCTATTTGCTCCTTATTTGGTTCAGATTTTGGTGGAGGTTCTTCATTCACTTCTTGGATGAAAGAACACATGGCTGATTATATTGATGCACATTATATATTTTTGGAGCAGCATTATGGGACATGGGATCCTCACCTATGTCATTGGGGCAGATCTAATATGATACTTTATGCTTGTGTGTATGGGCCACATGGTGATCTACTTACTTGGATGTACAAGCACTTTCGTGATTCTTTAACGAGGTAACTTCTTGATGTACATTTGTATGATGTTGTTATGTAATTTCATGATCTATATTTTGTATTTGTTTCTGCATTTCACACACCTTGGTGGGGTGACATGGCAGAAATCTTCAAGCCACTCAGTGTGTCCTTAGGGGCAAGTCTTGAGTCAAGGCTGCCACCTTGTTCTTGACTCCTCCGTTTAGGCTCAACTCCTAACGAAGCCAAGGGGGGTAGACCCTATTAAGTTACTAAGGAAAATTACTTTAGTATGATGGTGTTGAATTGAATAAGTTGTTTAGGAGTTTGAAATTAAACATTAATAACCATAGATGACAAGATAAAAAATGAGCACAATTAAGCACAATGAGAACACACAATATATATATATATATATCGAAAGATTTAAACAAATAACCAGTGCCTTAAAATGGAGTCACAACATAATCAAATATACTTTCATGTGCTTGGAGTGGATGTTTTGCAAATGTCTCTTGGTACATTTTAAGTTGATGTGAAAAATGAGTGGATTAAATTAGGAGAAAGGGGACTCCAGATATACTCGAGGGGAACTTGGAGTATGTCCAAAAATGAAACCTTCACGACTACCTGTAAGGAATATGTGGGATGAATGGAGTCTCTGAGACTGCGTTCATCATACACCCAAGGGTGTAACAGAGATCGGTGCCTCAAGGTCATTGTCCAGGAGTTCCCACTTCCTTTGGGTATTTTGCCACCGTTTACGGTTTGATCGAGAAGTTGGATTTTCTCCTGATGGTGGTGAATTGGGGAAGGTGAATACTAATTAATCTAGTCACTCATGTTTTTTTTGATGCAGCTTGACTGATCGAATGAACCACAGCCAAGTGTAGAGCATACACACTGGAGTCTTTGTAATTTTTAGTAAATTTTAAAGGATGTATTTTTTAGAAAGAAAAACCCTCCAGGAACCTATTTCGGTCCAAGTGGACCTCAATTGGGGAATCGAGGAGGGGATTGATTTTAGAAATATTGTTTGCATAAATTAATGACAAGCAACAAAAAAGAAGCAAACCACAGGTTTTCTAATTAGTCCTACCACGCATCTCTTTCCCCTTTTGGGTCAATCAAAAAGTCATGGGGTAATATGAAATATATGATAAAGTAATCAAAGTATATTATTCTACATAAATGAAACTAATCTAGAGCGAAAAAATAAGAAAATGGAAAAAATGGAAAAAAGGACGCAAATCCCCCCAGGGGGGGATGGGGAATGGGCTCGAAAGAGCCTATTCAAAGAAATTTTTTATTATAAGTGGTTAAAATATTAGAAAAATTATATGATTCCTATTGTTTCTTATACAAAATGAAACCAAGATCTTACAAAGTGCCAAAATTAAAGATTACAGTCGAAAAAGGGAGACCCCTCGGGGGATTTGGATGGCCCAAAAGCTACTTTTGAACAGGATATTCTCCTCTTTCTGTTATACCTGATAAAAAATAGTGATCTTATTATAATGAAATATTTCCAAAATCACTTTTAAAGTACCTTTGGGTCAGCCTACTTTAAACCAACAAAAAGCTAAGTTAAAACTAGTAAAAAAGGTTAAAAAGGAACCAAGGAAAGCAAGCTTTCCTTGGGATCTTGGCTTGCTGTTTGGGAAGCCAATAAGATGTGCACTGATTGCTGGATTTTATCTTTTAAAACAAAAAACATAAATATAATGCATGCAAACTATGGATTCTCTTTAAAGTGCCGTGCAAAAAGGACGATTTTCCTAAAACTAGATCTAGATTGCTTATGCAATTTTTAAGGAGCAAGATCTAGATTATGAGCCTTGAGACAATAGATATATGTTAAGTTCTAATTTGAGATAATAGATCTAAATAATATGAGCACAAGTAAGCACAATGCTAACACACACACACAATATATATATATATATATATCGAAATATTTAAACAAATAACCAGTGCCTTAAAATGGAGTCACAACATAATCAAATGTGATTTCATGTGCTTGGAGTGGATGTTTTGCAAATGTCTCTTGGTACATTTTAAGTTGATGTGAAAAATGAGTGGATTAAATTAGGAGAAAGGGGACTCCAGATATACTCGAGGGGAACTTGGAGTATGTCCAAAAATGAAACCTTCACGACTACCCGTAAGGAATATGTGGGCTGAATGGAGTCTCTGAGACTGTGTTCATCATACACCCGAGGGTGTAACAGAGATCGGTGCCTCAAGGTCACTGTCCAGGAGTTCCCACTTCCTTTGGGTATTTTGCCACTGTTTATGGTTTGATCGATGCGTTGGATTTTCTCCTGATGGTGGTGAATTGGGGAAGGTGAATCCTAATCAATATAGTCACTCATGTTGTTTTTGATGCAGCTTGACTGATTGAATGAACCACAGCCAAGTGTAGAGCATACACACCGGAGTCTTTGTAATTTTTAGTAAATTTTAAAGGATGTATTTTTTAGAAAGAAAAACCCTCCAGGAACCTCTTTCGGTCCAAGTGGACCTCAATTGGGGAATCAAGGAGGGGATTTATTTTAGAAATATTGTTTGCATAAATTAATGACAAGCAACAAAAAAGAAGCAAACCACAGGTTTTCTAATTAGTCCTACCATGCATCTCTTTCCCCTTTCGGGTCAATCAAAAAGTCATGGGGTAATATGAAATATATGATAAAGTAATCAAATTATATTATTCTGCATAAATGAAACTAATCTAGAGCGAAAAAATAAGAAAATGCAAAAAACGGAAAAAAGGACGCAAATCCCCCCAGGGGGGGATGGGGAATGGGCTCGAAAGAGCCTATTCAAAGAAATTTTTTATTATCAGTGGTTACAATATTAGAAAAATTATATGATTCCTATTGGTTCTTATACAAAATTAAACCAAGATCTTACAAAGTGCCAAAATTAAAGATTACAGTCGAAAAAGGGAGACCCCTCGGAGGATTTGGATGGCCCAAAAGCTACTTTTGAACAGGATATTCTCCTCTTTCTGTTATACCTGCTAAAAAATAGTGATCTTATTATACTGAAATATTCCCAAAATCACTTTTAAAGTACCTTTGGGTCAGCCTACTTTAAACCAACAAAAAGCTAAGTTAAAACTAGTAAAAAAGGTTAAAAAGGAACCAAGGAAAGCAAGCTTTCCTTGGGATCTTGGCTTGGTGTTTGGGAAGCCAATAAGATGTGCACTGATTGTTGGATTTTATCTTTTAAAACAAAAAACATAAATATAATGCATGCAAACTATGGATTCTCTTTAAAGTGCCGTGCAAAAAGGACGATTTTCCTGAAACTAGATCTAGAATGCTTATGAAACTTTTAAGGAGCAAGATCTAGATTATGAGCCTTGAGACAATAGATATATGTTAAGTTTTACTTTGAGATAATATATCTAAATAATATCAAATCTTGTAAACAAAGTAACCAGGTAAAATTTTTTAGTTTTAGAAGGAGGAAGAGATAGAAAGAGTGTTGGAAGCCTAGGAATGTTGGGCTTTGGAGTCTGCTTTAGTGGAACACCGAGGGACTATGTCCTCCAAAAATTCATGAAGATGAAGAAGATGCAAAGTAGCTCAACCCCTTCTACAAGTGAGATCACCTGCAACTTAGAAATCCTTGCACAAACATATGGTTAAAACATAGGTGTTACTGGAAAAAGACCATTAGAAAGCATGCAATTAAACTTAAAATACATTCAACTCCAAGAGATCTGAAACAAGCGACCAGTAAGAGCATAAATAAAACTAGAATGATATCTTACCCCAATCTAACACCTCAACCTATTAACTGAAACATCCATCAAAACTCATCCAGATGGGCCCACACGTGTGGAGGAGAGAGAGAGAGGGCGCAATTACCAAGATTACAAGCTATGGTGCACTCCCAGTTTAGCCCAGATCACCTCTTTCTGTCAAGGAATGGTCAGCTCCAGTCAATCTCAAGCCGATGAGACTGATTTCAGTCAAATCGGAGCAAATCCCATTGATTTAGGATTTGGAGTTTTCTCCATTATTTAATTAATTTATTAATTAAAATAATCAATATTTGATTTTTAGGGTTTTCTGACCTGAGTGATAGAAAAATCACTCAAAAATTAGGAAAAGTGGGTTTATGGGTTTACATGGTGCTCTGAGCTAGAAAATGAGCACCCCCATGACTGAAACTGATTTCTGAGCCCGCTTATATTACAAAACCAAAATTTGTATTTAGACTATTAAAAAATAGCCTAAGTTTTGGAAAAATTAAAAAATTAAAAAAATTTAAAACCTAGGGGGGCTTAGACATGTTCATATGACTCGACCATAATGCCTAGCATGTTTATACATTGACACATAGACTCTACTAACCTCAATAGGCCTAAATTCGAAGCCGATCACCCCAACTTTGGAGGTATTGAGTGAAAAACTCAGAAATTATCAGTCATTTATTCAACAACCAATAATAACCAAGGGAAAAAACACCCTGGGCTGATTGGATTGACAAATAAAGTATAAGATTCTGAGTCTTTTACAGACACTATCATGCTAGAACATTTTATTACAACTCCCCTATGGGGTATGAACATGTGATATAGTACAACAAGCACTTCCCACAAGCACTTCTGAAGGTCTTCTGAATTCCGAACAAATCATGTTTGTTCGGTTCACCAGGCTCACTTGATAAAAAACCACTAAGTACAACTTAGGTGGTAACATCTGGCTCCAACTACAGGACATGTGCTCGATCTAGTCATAGGGAAAGGAGAGTATACGAGAACACCAGAATCTCTGGTTTATACACCCTGTAAAAACATCTCAACTTGATAAGAAAACCTCAGTAGCACAAGCTTTATATATAGACCAAATGAACCATTAAGCTGATTTATTTGAACAAAATAAATGTAATTAACTAATGAAAAAAAAAGTTGTATTATAGCTACGTATAAAATGGAAATGCAGAAAGTAAATGCTCTCTTTTAAGGAGCTTATTTTCCTACTTTAAGCATGATATAAAAAAGTTCAGGTGTAATAAAAAATTCAATGTAACCACCTAAGCATTTTATTAACATAATTTTTTTTCTTATCTTTGGTTACCAGCCAAAGTAAGGATACTTTATTCAGAATATGTAAACCTATGTGATGATCTAGAATGGGCGGGCTGGATGGGAAATCATAGGCATGGATAATGTTGTCAAACTTTTTCCCAAACTGGTAGGTGCTTGCGCAGGATGCTTCTATCCATCACTGGATAGGACTGATATACCAATCGGCAAGATGAGGCAGGCTAACTACATCATCATACTGATCATCAAGGCATATCAAATGATAACTTGTTGCATAAGCCCCAAGTATCTCCAAATCATAAGGAACCTCTACATGTGAAGAAGATGGCTGAGACTGATATTCCACTAACTGCATCAAATTTAACTTTTCACAACACTGCTTCTCAATGTATTCATTACTGTTGACTTTGTGCGGCTCTGCATGATATGAATCTGAATGATCATGTGAAAATTTTGAATGCTTCTCTTCCATATTAATATTTTCCCAGGTATCTAGATCCATGCTCCCCTCTATGGATGTATCGTAGATTGGACTTCCACAAATTTTCAAATAGACACTCCCCTTGCTGGTCATATCATGGATGGGATTCTCAATAAGATTTTCAAAAGTTGGATTATCTATGAAATTCCAATAGTCATCACTCCCATCTATGTTGGATATGAGAGAGTCTTCCTTGCTGGTATCACATCCTGAGATATAACTACCCTCCTCCTGTTCATAATAATCATCCTTCAAAGTTTTGGTTTCAAAGATATTGTGAGAATTTAAACTTTCCAAAACTTCATCCCTAATTGATGAACATAGAGCAGTGTCATCATACACATCATAAAATTCTTCATAAGTGTCGATCTCTGTAATGGTTTCCTCATGAGGGATTTCTGGAAAAACATTAGAATTGCAACAAACTTGAGAATACCTCAAATCTTCAATGTTTTCAGTTATGGTGACATGAGGAGAGTCTTCAACAATGTGTTCAATCATGAGTTCCTCACGAAGCTCTTCAATAGGATCATCTCGTGTGCTCATCTATAATGGAAGTCGTGGACTCCCCTAGCTCATTTAGGTAGGTGAGGGTCCTTTCTACAACGATTACCATATATCCTTCACCATTATACCACCTCTCAGAAAACATAGCACATAAGTCTTCAGGGGAGGTAATGCATTTATAAGGAAGACCACAAAACCATATCCATGCCTTCTTTTCCAACGAATGAGAAAAAATTCGCATCATATTATCCCTATGAAGTATGTTGAGTTTTTTCAGAATGAAAGAAAGGATATGATGTGAATGACAACTGAATCATCATTTCCGAAAAAAATTGGAGCTTGAGAATATCTTCCATCCTAGAGATATGGTTCATAGTTAGGAAAACTTGGGATTC
>LPNX010074448.1:0-69681 GCA_001517045.1 Pseudotsuga menziesii | reverse complement strand
ATAACCATATATGACAAGATGAAAAATGAGCACAAGTAACCACAATGCTGACACACAATATATATATCGAAAGATTTAAACAAATAATCAGTGCCTTAAAATGGAGTCACGACATAATCAAATGTACTTGCATGTTCTTGGAGTGAATGTTTTGCAAATGTCTCTTGGTACATTTTAAGTTGATGTGAAAAATGAGTGGATTAAATTAGGTGAAAGGGGACTCCAGATATACCCGAGGGGTACTTCGAGTATGTCCAAAAATGAAACCTTCACGGCTACCCACAAGGAATATGTGGGATGAATGGAGTCTCTGAGACTATGTTCATAATACACCCGAGGGTGTAACAGAGATCGGTGCCTCGTGGTCACTGTCCAGGAGTTCCCACTTCCTTTGGGTATTTTGCCACCGTTTACGGTTTGATCGAGGCGTTGGATTTTCTCCTAATGGTGGTGAATTGGGGAAGGTGAATCCTAATCAATCTAGTCACTAACGTTGCTTTTGATGCAACTTGACTGATCGGATGAACCGCAGCCAAGTGCAGAGCATACACACTGGAGTTTTTGTAATTTTTAGTAAATTTTAAAGGATGTGTTTTTTAGAAAGAAAAACCCTCTAGGAACCTCTTTCGGTCCAAGTGGACCTCAATCGGGGAATCAAGGAGGGGATTGATTTTATAAATATTGTTTACAGAAATTAATGACAAGAAGCAAAAAATAATCAAACCACAGGTTTTCTAATTAGTCCTACCACGCAGCTCTTTCCCCTTTCGGGTCAATCGGGAAGTTGTGGGGTAAGTATTAAAGTTACTTTGTTACTACAATATGGAATATATGATAAAGTAATCAAAGTATATTATTCTGCATAAATGAAACTAATCTAGAGCGAAAAAATAAGAAAATGCAAAAAACGGAAAAAAGGACGCGACCCCCCCCAGGGAGGATGGGGAATGGGCTCGAAAGAGCCTATTCGAAGAATTTTTTTATTATCAGCAGTTAAAATATCATAAAAATTATATGATTCCTCTTGTTTCTTATATAGAATGAAACCAAGATCTTACAAAGTGCCAAAATTAAAGATTACAATAAAAAAGGGAGACCCCCGGGGGGATTTTGATGGCCCAAAAGCCACTTTTGAACAGTAGCTTCTCCTCTTTCTGTTATACCTGCTAAAAAACAGTGAGCTTATTAGAATGAAATATGACCAAAATCACTTTGAAAGTACCTTTGGGTCAGCCTACTTTAAACCAACAAAAAACTAACTTAAAACTAGTAAAAAAGGTAAAAAATGAACCAAGGAAAGCAAGATTTCCTTGGGATCTTGGCTTGCTATTTGGGAAGCCAATAAGATGTGCACTGATTTCTGTATTTTATCTTTTAAAACATAAAATATAAATCTAATTCATGCAAACTACGGATTCTCTTTAAAGTGCCATGCAAAAAGGGCGATTTCCCTGAAACTAGATCTAGAATGCTTATGAAACTTTTAAGGAGTAAGATCTAGATTACGAGCCTTGAGACAATAGATCTATGCTAAGTTTTAATTTAATATAATAGATCTAAATAATATCAAATCTTGTAAACAAAGTAACCAAGTAAATTTTTTTATTTTTAGAAGGAGGAAGAGATAGAAAGAGTGTTGGAAGCCTGGGAATGTTGGGCTTTGGAGTCTGCTTTGGTGAACACCGAGGGGCTATGTCCTCCAAAATATCCTGAATATGAGGAATATGAAAACTATCTAAACCCCTTCTACAAGTGAGATCACCTGCAACTTAGAAATCCTTGCACAAACAGATGGTTAAAACATAGGTGTTGCTGGAAAAAGACCATTAGAAAGCATGCAATTAAACTTAAAATACATGCAACTCCAAGAGATCTAAAACAAGCCAATAGTAAGAGAATAAATCAAACTAGAATGATCTCTTACCCCAATGGGAGGGATCCCTCCTTCAATGCCAACAATTAACCAGCAAAAGAAAAGATCAATAATACAGATTATACCTCATAAGCACTTGACAATCATCATCCACACATGAAAATCATTACACCATAGATCTTTCCTCCAAAGCTTTCTTTATTCCAAAATAGTAAACAATACAATGAAAAAATCTCTTCAATCCAACTCTAACTATATTTGAAGAGGAAAATCGTGCTTTATTTATAACAAAAACTGGAAACCTAGCTCAGGGGGGCGCAATTCCCAAGGAGAGAGAGACTACAACTATATGCGGAGTCAATCTAAGCTTGATCTGAGTCTCATTGAGTCTGATCTGAGTCTCACTGAGTGCAACTGTTAATCAAAGAGCTAATCGAACTAACACCTCAACCTGTTAACTGAAACATCCATCAAAACTCATCTAGATGGGCCCACACGTGTGGAGGAGAGAGAGAGAGGGCATAATTCCCAAGATTTCATGATGTGGTGCACTCCCAGTTCAGCCCAGATCATCTTCTTCTGTCAAGGAATGGTCAGATCTAGTCAATATCATGCTGATGAGACTGATTTTAGTCAAATCAGAGCAAATCCCATTGATTTAGGATTTGGGGTTTTCTCCATTATTTAATTAATTTATTAATTAAAATAATCAATATTTGATTTTTAGGGTTTTCTGACCTGAGTGATAGACAAATCACTCAAAACTTAGGAAAAGTGGGTTTATGGGTTTACATGGTACTCTGAGCTAGAAAATGAGCACCCCCATGACTGAAACTTATTTCTGAGGCCTCTTTTATTACAAAACCAATTTTTCCATTTAGACTATTAAAAAATAGCCTAAGTTTTTGAAAAATTAAAACTTAAAAAAAACTTAAAAAATTATAAAAATTTAAAACCTAGGGGGACTTAGACATGTTCATATGAATCGACCATAATGCCTAGCATGTTTATACATTGACAGATAGACTCTAATAACCTCAATAGGCCTAAATTCCAAGCCGACCACCCCAACTTTGGAGGTATTGAGTGAAAAACTCAAAAATTATCAGTCGTTTATTCAATAATCAATAATAACCAAGGGAAAAAACACCCTGGGCTGATCGGATTGACAAATAAAGTCTAAGATACTAAGTCTTTTACATACACTATCATGCTAGAACATTTTATTACAACTCCCCTATGGGGTATGAACATGTGATATAGTACAACAAGCACTTCCCAGAAGCACTTCCGAAGGTCTTCTGAAGTCCAAACAAATCATCTTTGTCCGGTTCACCAGGCTCACTTGATAAAAAATAATTAAGTACAACTTAGGTGGTAACATTACTCATGATGTTTGGAAGGGTGCAATTCAAGAAATGGCATCTTGGCATTGCTTGGTTTCATCTCACTTGGAGTAGCAATCCGATTGTTGGTTTGAGAAAGCAAACCAACCTTCAGTTGTTTGAGTTCGTCTTCATAGAGCAGTGTTCCAGTTTACTATGTGGGAGACCTTTTGAGAGATGGATTAAATTTGCACATGCTTGGTGTTCATGGCATTTCATCGTAGACATTTCACACCATGTATGTATCAAGATCATATGGGGGATCATTTTGGGTCTCATTGGTTTCAATTTTGGGGGCAACAAGCAGCATTGGAGATTTAGTCACCACTTGAGAAGATTATAGTAATCAGAGTAGTGCAACAACAAGCATGGTGGTTCCTCTCTGGACTTTTCTTGGAATCTTAAGAAACTCAAAGTTTGGTAACTCGGTACCAACTTCAAAGAATTATACAGAAGAAAAAAGGGGTGAAAGTTCAGAAAAGGTTTCCAAAATATGTAGGTAAAGATTATTTGTGCAAATTTAGTTTTTATGGGTTTGATTAATCCTTTTTGTGTTATTGGAGATGTTACAAGATATATCTATATGCACAATGCACATATCTTTACTTTTGGGAACACAAAATTGCAGTACATGAGTGCCACTACTCAAATTGCAGCTAAAGAAAATTAATGAGCAAAACCATAAGAGAGCACTTGGTGCAAAGGAAGGAGTACCAAATGAGGATTCCAATTGGGAATATGAATATTTTTCAATATCCAAATCTGAAATTGCTTGAGGACAACCAATCTTGGTTGGGGAGGACCGTAATGTCCCCATTTTAAATAATTGCATAGCAGGACAATTCCATCAATCCTACTAGTTCCCTAGGTTGAATGCATAGATTTGGAATTTTAATAAGGGAGCTAATAAATGTTGTTCAGACATCAGAATGGAATAAATATTTAATAATGGATCTAATTAAATAAATATAAGAGAAAATTGAAGTGTCAATGGAGCATGGAGACACATGGAGATTATGGGGCCCACACAAGCTCGAATTTATGTGCCACATGGCATCCTTCTCTTGCAATTTCGAATCCATGGGAAGCCTAATGTTCTTGGATGAGTTAGAAGGCTAATACACTTGGACCTATGCATCATAGTTTTAATTTGGAAGGAAATTTAACTTACATGGGAGAGGAAGAGTCAAACGGTAGCTTCTTGGACACTTGGGCTAGATTCCCTAACATCTATGACATCTATGACACCAATGATGAAGATGCTATGAAATTTATGACATATTGCAGACCTGAAGGCTGACATATGACCATTATGACATGTCAGGCCTAAATATAGCATCCAAGAAGGCTCTCATGTGATTTGGTGAACGCAATGGGTCCCTACTTGAATTGGGGGAAGATGGAAGGCCAGAGAAGGGAGGACACATGGAAAATATTGAGCACACACCGTAATTCGAATTGGTTTGAGTTTGTGGATGGATTGGTAACCTTAGAAGGATAAGTATATTTATAAAATACAGGGATAAACTAGTGGAATGGATTTTTATCATTTGAGAAATTTGCATCTGTGAAGAGAGAGATCTAGTGGATGACTAGTTTCTTTCCTTAGCCAATTTCGAGGGTGAAAGATTCTCATCCAAGTTGGTGTTTGGAGAGGCCATTCAGATATTTCATGGATATTTAATGGAGTTTGTATTTTTATGTTTAAGCTACAGGGAATCTCTTATTTTCTTCTAGTGTAGCACGTTCTCTCAAACATTTCTAGTCTTTATTGCATATTCTTGCTCATGGAGGGATTGCGCTTTGGGTGAGCTATTGTACTATGTGGAAGAGATTCTCATGGTCCATTTATGATTTTAATAAGATTAATATACTATTTTATTCATATTTAGAAAATCTCAGGTATAAATACCAAATGGTTGTATGTAAAAGCGATTATTAATGAGCAAACAATAACCATTTCCCCACTATATTGATATATGCCATTGTAATGCTAATGATTTCGAATGAAAGAATGTTTTTATGATATATTTATGATGAATGGAATTCCATTGATGATTGTTACAAGTTTCATATCCATCACTTAAGCATTTGAATTCATCTTACTCAGTTTATTTGCATTTGGAGAAGATTTGGTGCCATTTCCCCAAGGGTCGAACTGGTGATTTTGTAGCTGTTTGGGAGAGGGTTATAACAGAATTTATAAAATGAAAAAGTATGCACATGAGAAATTAATAATTTCCATTAAAAATACTCTTCCTCTATTCATAAATTTTAGTGGGTTTGGGAGCATTTGGAAATCCATTTTCAACATCTACCCTGGGGGAATTGGAACCCCAATTTTCTAGTGAAAAATCCTAACTTGGCTAGAATATTAAAAAAGTTTGCAGAAGTATTTGGAGGGTAATTAATAATACCTCAACATCATATTAAAGTATTAATATCATTCATATACCTTCTCAGAATATTTGGGTGCATTTGGGTCAATTTGGAGACCTAGACATCAAAACTAGTCAAAGGTCGAAATAGGGAAAAAAGTGAAAAATTGGTCATTTTAATAACATTTCTTAAAAAGGGACATTACATATCCTCTAGAATGGTTCCTTCAGTCAAGGTTTATCTCATTGCATACTTTCCTCCTTTTGTGGATTCTCATATGTTGCAGCTTCTCTCCCGTTGCAACTTCTCTCATGTCACACCTTCTCTTCTATCGCGACTTCTCTCCTATCATGACTTCTCTCCTTTCATGGATTGCTCTACGACTACTTCTTTCCTCAAATCCTTCTTCCTTATCTACTTCTTCTCTTCCTTCTCTAATCCCGTCACATCTCCTTTTCCTTCCCGCGACTGGACTCTTTACCTTCTTTGGCAGAATTCTAACTAAATTCTTCCTATCTTTCCCTAGGGTGAATAACCCCCAACACTCACATGTGGCTCGTCCCGAGCCACTCAATGCTATTCATCAACTTCTGCATTTGTAATGACTTTACCTTGAAGATATTGGAATACTGTCATTATCTCCTCTGTCTCTTGTCACACATCTTCTTTTGCATTCTGCAAGTTTTCGACAAGGTTGGACCTGAGGTGTTCTGACGTTATGAGCCCTATATCCTCCATTGCTCATTGCACTCTCTAATGTACAAGGTGAATAATGCATGTAATCCTTTCTTCTTCGTCCTGCAAATTTGTGACTTTATCTTCCCTTTTCTAGTGTTGCATGCACATCACCATAACTTGTTGTTGTAGCTTCTTCATTTATGTTGCCTTATACATTTTCTCCACTAAGGGTAACTTTCTCATCTCATTCTTCAACTGAGTTACTCCTATATCAGTTGTGCGCAGCTCCTGTGTTACTTTTTCTAGCTCAACATTGTCGATCAAGGCTTCCCAAGTCTAGGAGACTTAGTCAACAACCATGGCGCATGATGACTCTGCTTCTTCGACCCTCTTTGTAGCATTTACCGTTGCTTTTATTCTTTCTTATATTTTGAAAATTTACTGCTTTAGAGAAGTAGGACCGACAAGATGGAAAAGTTCATTGACATCACTGATTATATACTGGGCTCTTTGGAAATCTAAAGACAAAATACCAAGTGCTTTCCTGGGAATTTTTTTCTTTGAATTGTTCCTCCCCAGAGGAATATCATTTTCATCATCCCGCTTCTGTCGTCGATGAAATACGCCATCTCATCTTCTTCCCTTAAGAAAACATCGCCAACTGTATCTTGAGATTCATGTACAACTGATGGTGATGTTGTAGGCTTGTGTCTCTATTTTCCATTATACGAAATCTAGTTCGTACTGATGGGTTTTACCAATGGATATTGTGAATTCTAGTGAATCCTTCCGCAAGTCTATCTGGAGGTTTAGGTGGAATGTCATATGGTATACGAATTTGGACCACTACTCCTTCTTCTTTCATTGGTAGTGTCAAGAAAAATTTGCTCTTGCAGGAACCAAAACAATTCTTCATTGATGAACTAGGTGGGTCAGGTGGCAACCTTACTTCAGAGATGAATGGAACTTGATCAGTTTCCAATCCAATCCCTTCCTATAGTGGAACATATCCAGTAGTTTCTGCCATAATGAGAATGGGTAACACAGTTTCAACGACAGATTCTATGACTACACTAGCACTAGGAGTTGAAATAGATATACCCTATGAATAAAGAACTTACTTTGGCCTTGAGAGTTGCAGACATAAATCCCTCCTTCAAGCATAGTAGAATGAATGAAGGTCAAGGGTGAATTCTAATAATATCAACCCATTCGATCAGTAAGACCTTCACATGTGCAAACATTAAGTGGAATGGTGACAATACAATCCATCACATAGGCCACCTGTTTGAATCATCATACAGAAACCATTATGTAACCCTTCACTTTCCCCTATGTCATCATTTTCATTATTATGAAATCATGATGGAAGTGATTTAAAAGTACGCCACCAAAATCTTTTGGAGTTTTCAAATTAATGACGGCTAGATATCTCTTTTGTGATTACAATGGTGTTTGCAACAATGTCACAATCCCTGCGGCCTATAGTATTTATGTGACAAAGTTCCTTTGGAGTGACAAACTAAGTGTCTTCACTCTCATTTTTCTATCTATGACAAACTCAGGGTCTGCGACACTTTTTATTTTTACTGTGGCAGGCTATCAGAGTATGATGGGATTCACTTTGCAGTAGCAGATTTCCTACAGTTTACAAAACTATCATGATACAACTTCAACCAACTTCCATTTATTAGTCCTTTGGCTAGTGTAATGTCCTCTTCCGATTAGGCCTTGAGGCCCAAAACCGCTAACCTATGTGATTCCTGTGGGTTTGAGCGGTTACTGACAGTTAGGCAATCATCTAAGGACTGATGCCATCCATAGAAAATCTAGGGCATCATCATTAGGTCAAGAAGGGCCACCGAGGCCAAAGGCCACCTTCATGCATGCCATCCAAGCATTATTTAATGATGCATGCACTCATTTAAGTCTCCATGCGCATGCATGCAAGTCAACTGCAAATTAGAAGATACAGTGACCTAATTAGGTCAAAGACTAGGGTTTTCACAGTTGAAGGTTATAAAAGTAGGATAAAGTGAAAGGAGACTTCACTTTTGATGATTATTATTTTGGGAGCTCTTGAATAGCAGCACAGCGTGCAGCAAAGCAGTTGGGGTTGGAGACGACATCTTCAACTAGTGGGGTTTCGGCAGTGAAATATCTTCCCTAGTCTCATTCAGGGTAAGCCATAAAGGTTCACCATTTGCTCTTACATTCATTCATAGTTATCCAGGATACGGTGTAGATTGTTGCAGGGAGACATGTGCAGCCGTAAGGGGGGTTTTCAGCAAGAAATCCCTAATCAGTTGCTGGTTCTTCAGATCTTAGTTTTACTTCGAAACTCAGGCACCATTCTCATCATCGACATCTTACTCTGGTACCTAGTGATTTTCAGGTCCGACCGTGCTCATCCGGAGCAGTTATCAGCTATTTCGGGATCAGGGGGGTGTGAGTAGCTGTCTCTCTGGAACAATTCGCTAGCCTGCCTAGAGACCTCCGAAACTCTGCATGTACTAGGAATTCTCTCCGGCACGGGAAGGCTATCAGTCCTGCAAATCAGTAGCTCCATTGGACACCTCCTTCATTGAAAACGTCACCCTTATTTGATCTAGGGTTCGCGCTACGGGGGTTTCACCGAAAGCAGAAGATATCAGTCCATCTTCGATTCAGTTCTTGATGCTTGGATACTCTCTCAGGAGCAGTACAGCCAGCTTATCAGTGGTAAGTGTTCATTCTATCTCACAAACCTTAACCCTAATTTTTGCTATAAAATAGGGATTTTTTCATGGCAGTTTGCATGCCTGGTTGTATCAGCATATTTGCATAGGAATAGAAAATATCGGGATTTGGGATATTACAGTGGTATCAGAGCTATCTTATTGGCCAGCTGTGGACTTAAGAAATGAGACATAGATGAATCTAGAGGGAGACCCTTTTGTAACCTATAGGAGGAGAAAGAGTAGATACACAGGGGACTTTGAGGATATCCAACTAGAAGATACCAATTCAGACATGGAACAAATAGGTATACACTTGGATAGGGGAAAAGGAACGGGAGAAGAGGAGGATAGGATGGAGTTTCGCAACTTAGTATTTGCATTGCAAGACTTAGCAAAAGGGAAAAAAGATGTGCTTAATGCAATCAACAGATTATCGGTGAAACCAGAAATAGGTATCAACAGTACACCTCCCTCACCGGTAGATCGGGGATCTACAAGTAGCAGTGGAAAGGTTATGTACACTAATATGCAGAATATTCCGCACATATATAGCAGACCTTCCAACAGGCCTACCATGCCTCACTTCTTGGCAGATACAGTAGGTGGTCCGGTCATGCAGGTAGAACCTAGCAAGCCTTTTGGGGCTTATTTGCAGGAGTATAGAGACTTAGGGGATGAGTTTCATGCTGCCATGTCTTTTTCAGATTTCTGCAACATGAAGAGTAGGAACAGGCCCAGGAATTTCAACAAGGGTTTCAATCACAACTATGAGTTGCAGAAGACCTTGGGCAGGTTGACCATCCTGAACTTTGATGGGACTCATGGAGGATCGGCGAGGATATGGGTTCAAAAGTTGGATACCTATTTCCAACTCAATCCCATGACAGAGACATATGCCATTAAATTGGCTACACTCCACCTGGACGGAGAAGCTCATGAGTGGTGGTACCACGGATTGGTGACATTGGGTCACAACACCATACACTCCTATAGTGAGTTCACTCAGAAGCTCATAGAGAGGTTTGACAGGAAGGATCCAGATATACATTTCAGGGAGTTGGCTCAACTCAAACAGACTAGTAGTGCAGAAGACTTCATATTAGAATTTCAGAGGATAGCAATCATGCTAACAGATGTTTCAGAGAGTAGGTTGAATATGTTATTCACTGAGGCCCTCACAGAGCCACTACGGGGATGGGTGAAAGCCTACAAACCCCTCACTCTGTAGGATTCCATTAGCAGAGCCAGAGATCTTCAAGATTCAGTCCCCAAAAACAAGTTCCCGTTGAAAACCAATTTTCTTGTTAGGGACAAGGAGAAGAAACCTTTCCAGCAGGATGTTCCCAAGAAAACTTGGTTAGATGAGGACACTAGGAAATATTTGCAAAGGAAGAAACTATGCTTCACTTGTCAGGAACCATGGGTACTAGGACACAAGTGTGCAGGGAAGGTGAAGGCTCACTACATTGAGGTATATTCGGACAGTGATGAGGATGACTATGAGCAGGAAGCCACAAAATAACTACATGCAGTTGAGGAAGAATCACACCAGGGTGATACACCATAGGGAGTCATTGCTACATTATCTGGAGTACCAAGATTCCATACTCTCAGGGTCAGGGGAGTAGTACAGGGTCACAGAGTAGGAGTATTGATTGATGGGAGAGAAACACACAATTTCATCGACTCCGATTGGGTAGCCAAGAGAGGTATTCAGACTGAGAAGTCGGAAGGATTCACTGTAGCAGTAGCCGGGAACTCCAGCATGGAGTGCAACTACTGAATTCCAAAATTGAATGTCACCTTAGGTAACTATCAGATGACAGATTCCTTCTACATAGTGGATGTATCGGATACTCACATAGTATTGGATGTTCAGTGGCTTTATTCTATAGGTAAATACACTACAGACTACAAGGCAATGGAAATGGAATTCCAGGGGCCAAACGACAAACGAGTAGTTTTGAGGGGCATGAACACTTATTCCCCAAAATCGGTCTTGTCACAGAAGATGGAGGCAGTACTCCGACAGGATGATATAGAATGGGCTGCAGAATGTTTTGTCACCTTTAGGAAACCCCCAAAGACCAGCACACAACACCCAAGTGACATTCAAACCTTTCTACAGAAACATGAAAAGGTTTTTCGGGACCTTCCATCAGGTAGACCGCCAGACCGAGGCTTTGAACACATCATCGAGCTAGAGGAGGGGACACAAGCAGTCATCACCACTCCTTACAGGCATCCCAAAAGATACAAGGATGAGATTGAGAAAACAATCAAAGAATTACTGGAGCTTGGATATATTCGACCCAGTTCTAGCCCCTTCGCATCCTCAGTAGTATTGGTCAAAAAGAAGGATGGTACACTGTGAATGTGCATCGATTACCAAGCACTCAACAAAAGACCATTAAGAACAGGTATCCCATACCCAAAATTGACGAACTCATGGATGAGCTTTGGGGAGCTAAATAATTCTCCAAGATTGATCTTCGCTCGGGATACCATCAGATCAGGGTAAGGGACCAAGACATCTCCAAAACAACTTTTTTCTATCACTATGGTCACTATGAGTTTTTGGTCATGCCCTTTGGACTTACCAATGCTCCAGCCACTTTTCAATCATGCATGAACCACACCTTCAGAGCACAACTACGTAAGTTTTTGCTAGTATTCTTTGATGACATCCTAATTTACAACAAAACATGGGAAGAGCATCTGAAACACATGGACGAAGTACTGAGTATTTTAGAAGAACATTCACTTTATGTGAAAATTTCCAAGTGTGAGTTTGGCATGAAGGAAATGTTGTACTTAGGACACATAATCAATGCAGAAGGAGTACAGGTTGATATGGAGAAAATCCGAGCTATCAGAGATTGGCCCACTCTAAAAACTGTCACAAAATTGAGAGGTTTCTTGGGTTTGTGCACTTATTACCGACGGTACATTAAGGGATTCTCCCAATTTGTAGCACCCCTCATAGATCTCACAAAGAAGGGAACGTTCACTTGGAAAGACTTAGCATAGAAAACTTTTGAGGAGATGAAGGTTATTATGAGTTCTTGTCCAGTTATAACATTTCCAGACTTCTCACAATCCTTTGTATTAGAATGTGATGCCTCAGGGGATGGGTTAGGTGCAGTGTTGATGAAAAACCATCACCCTATTGAATTTGCGAGCCGTAAACTGAAGAACTACGAGCGCCATTACTCCATATATGACAAAGAGATGCTAGCCATATTACATGCTCTCACAAAATTCATATAGTACTTGGTGGGCAGTAAGTTCAAAATCAAAACCGATCATAACAGCCTCAAGTATTTCTTGGAGCAGAAGGAACTGAGAGAGTGACAGCAGAAATGGGTCAGCAAAGTACAAGCCTATGATTTCGAGAGCAAGTATGTAAAAGGTAAGAATAATGTAGTAGCTGATACATTATCCAGGTGTCCCACCTCATTATCTCTCAGTAGTATATCCACAGATTGGAGGGCACTTCTATTAGTAGAATACTCCAAAAATAAATTCGCTTGCGAATTATTGGACAGAAAAATTCAGGATGACAGGTACAGGATTGTTGATGACATCATCTATTACAAAAATAGGATATACCTCATCCCAGAATCCACATTGAGGAAAAAGATCATTCACGCAGCACATGATTCTCCTTTATCAAGGCATCAAGGTTTCTTAAAGACCTACAAGAAGATCTGAGAGAGGTTCTCATGGAAGGGCCTCAAGGGGGAAATTATGCAGCATGTACGGGAATGTAGCATCTGTCAACAGAACAAGATTGAGAACACCCATCTAGCAGGGTTACTCTAGCCACTACCGATTCCAGAACAGAAGTGGGAAAGCATCTCCATGGACTTTATTACAAGATTGCCCAAGGTCCAAGGGAGAGATTGTTTATATGTAGTAGTTGACAGACTGACCAAGTTTGCACATTTCTTTTCGATATCATCAGACTACTCGGCAGCTCAAGTAGCTGAGTTATTCTTCAGGGAGGTCTTCAAATTACACGGGTTACCTAAGACCATTGTCAGTGATCGGGATAGCATATTCACAGGTGCCTTCTGGCAGGAACTATTCAGATTAATGGGGACTAAACTGGATACTAGTATGAGTTATCATCCCCAGAGTGATGGACACACTGAAATAGTTGACAAGTGGATCGAAGGATATTTAAGGAACTATGTAGTAGGGTAGCAGTGAACTTGGATCAAATGGCTACACCTAGGGGAGTATTGCTACAATACTACCTATCACATGTCTATTAGGATGACTCCTTTTAAGGCATTATATGGTTACGAGGCCTTGGACTATGCAGATTTGGCATTTGGAGATAGTAGGGCTCCTAAGGCTAAGGATTGGATATAGGACAGTCAAGACATTCTGAAAATATTGAAGGAAAACTTACAAACAGCCCAGAATCAACAGAAGTTGTATGCAGACAAACACAGGATTGAGTGGAGCTTTGAGGTAGGGGATTTGGTATACTTAAGGCTCCAACCTTACAGATAGTCTTCGCTTAAGAAGAAAGGAGTAGAAAATTTAAAACCTCACTTCTATGGACCCTATAAAATAATCAAGAAGGTGGGAGAGGTGGCATATGAACTAGAACTTCCACAGGAAAGTAAAATTCACAATGTGTTCCATGTGTCTAACCTGAAGAAGACCCTTGGGCAACACATTGATCCATCTATAGAGTTACCTCCTTTAGATGATGAAGGACTGCCGATACTAATTCTTGAATGGATCATACAAACTAGAGAAAGGAAGCTCAGGAACAGGGTAATCAGAGAGTACTTGGTTCACTGGAAAGAACTACCGCTAGAGGATGCCACTTGAGAAGGTGAATAGGTATTGCAGCATCCCAGTTTGCATTTTCTTGAGGACAAGCAATCTCAAGTGGGGAGGACTGTAATGTCCTCTTTCGATTAGGCCTTGAGGCCCAAAACTGCTAACCTATGTGATTCCTGTGGGTTCGAGCGGTTACTGACAGTTAGGGAATCATTTAAGGACTGATGCCATCCATAGAAAATCTAGGGCATCATCATTAGGTCAATAAGGGCCACCGGGGCCAAAGGCCACCTTCGTGCATGCCATCCAAGCATTATTTAATGATGCATGCACTCATTTAAGTCTCCATGCGCATGCATGCAAGTCAACTGCAAATTAGAAGATAAAGTGACCTAATTAGGTCAAAGAATAGGGTTTTCACAGTTGAAGGTTATAAAAGGAGGATAAAGTGAAAGGAGACTTCACTTTTGATGATTATTATTTTGGGAGCTCTTGAATAGTAGCACAGCGTGCAACACAACAGTTGGGGTTGGAGACGACATCTTCAACTAGCGGGGTTTCGGCAGTGAAATATCTACCCTAGTCTCATTCAGGGTAAGCCATACAGGTTCACCATTTTCTCTTACATTCATTCATAGTTATCCAGTATACAGTGTAGATTGTTGCAGGGACACGTGTGCAACCATAAGGGGGTTTTCATCCAGAAAGCCCTAATCAGTTGCTGGGTCTTTAGATCTCAGTTTTACTTCGAAAATCAGGCACTATTCTCATCATCGGCATCTTACTTTGGTACCCGATGATTATTAGATCTGACCGTGCTCATCCAAAGTAGTTATCAGCTATTTCAGGATCAGGGGGGCGTGAGCAGATGTCTCTCTGGAACAATTTGCTAGCCTTCCTAGAGACCTCCGAAACTCCGTATGTACTAGGAATTCTCTCCGGCACGGGAAGGCTATCAGTCCTGCAAATCAGCAGCTCCATCGGACACCTCCTTCACTGAAAACGTCACCCTTATTTGATCTGGGGTTCGTGCTGCTAGGGTTTCACCAGAAGCAGAAGATATCAGTCCATCTCTGATTCAGTTCTTGATGCTTGCATACTCTCTCAGGAGCAGTCTATCCAACTTATCAGTGGTAAGTGTTCATTCTATATCACAAACCCTAACCCTAATTTTTGCTATAAAATAGGGATTTTTGCATGGCAGTTTGCATTCCCGGTTGTATCATCATATTTGCATGGGAATAGAGATTATTAGGATTTGGGAAATTACAGCTGGTGTTCCATTTAGATTTTGTAACTGCACTGCACCTCCATTAGTGATATAAATTACAATGTACAGTCAAAGACAATGGACCAGTCACAATAGTAAAATTCTTTACTCTCGTTGCATCAGCCCATCTTGTCAGGTGGCCGGTTGTAGTGATAATATATCGTGCACCTGTGTGTTTCCCTGTTGGACTGATAGGGCCCACAAAATCAATGAACCATTTATTAAATCTCTACAATGTTACTTGAGGTACCAACAACATTTCATCCTATCACGATGAATTTCCAGTTCTTTGGAAGATATCACAATTGAGACAATAATCTTGGGCATCTGCATGCATTGTGTGCCACCACAATCCTACTTGCAAAATCTTGCGCACCATAGATTTTCCAGCGTAATGGACTTCTATGACACTAGCATGAGATTCATTCAATATCAATGGTTTCTCATGTTCTAAGACACAACGATGAACAATATCATGAGGAACCATCTTATACAATTGTCCTATGATTAACTGTAAGTCCACAACTCACACAACCAACTCTTTCTTCTGTGCAATGGTAAATTCAGCTAGCGCGTAAATTGTACTAAAAAATGGTATGCTATCTCTATATCGATCATCAAACATGGTTATCGCAAAAAATTGTGCATCATGGATACTATCATCCAGGTAACTAGGCTCTTCTCCACTTTCAATCCTTGAAAGATGGTATGGTCCCAAGTTTAATCAACCAGGTTTAACAATTACTTCAAAATCAAATTCCTGGAAGAGGAGAAGCCACCGACAGATGTTCCCCCCCAACACTAGATTATTGACCAGGTATTTCAATGTAGAATGGTCTATGTACATTTTAAAATGTCCACCCAATAAGTAGTTTCTAAATTTCTGCAGAGCATATACCATTGCTAACCCTTCTCTTTCTGTGGTGGTATAATTCTTGTCTGTTGTAGATAATTTTTTGCTGGCGAAGGCTATAGGATAGTTAATCGACCCTTCACCAGGATACATTAGTACCATGCTGAGTGCAACAAATGACACATCGACATGTACATGGAGCTATTTCTTCCAGTTTGGAAATACAAGTATCAGTGTTGTAACCATCTTGTTCTTCAATGTGTCCTGACTCTCTTGGAAACTTTTTTTCCCCTGGAACTTAATATCATTCTTCAGTAACTTTTCCATCAGAGTAGTCACCTCTACATATCCTTTGATATACTTTCTATAGTATCCTATGTGTCCCAATGTTGTGCACACTTATTTAACTGTAGTTGGCAGTGGTAGGTTAAGGATGACCAAAATTTTAGCAGGATCGACCAACATTCCGTCGGGACAGACCACATGGCCCAAAAAAATTCCAAATGGGGCGTAAAAGATGCATTTTTTCAAATTTAATGAAATTTGATATAAAGACAACATTCCAGCATCATCCTAAGGCTCTCAATATGGTTCTTAATGAGCCTAAATACTGTCCAATCAACGAAGTAGAATTCAATAAATTTGTGAAGAAATGGGTCATGTAAATAAGCGTTGTTCAATTTTCTTAGGTCGACACAATTTATTACTTCACCCATAGCGTTTTTGTCATGTACTACTATCGGGCTGATCCATTCTGATTCTTTGGAAGGCTCTATAGTTCCTACGTCTAGCATTCGGTCCAGCTTTGTTTTGAATTTCTCTTTATACGATGGATGTCCAAGCAGTAAGAGGATGCTTGGATTTTTTCCAAAAAGAACTTCTAGTGACCATATTGATGAAGAAGCCTCAAGCTCCTTGAAGAAGAAGCAAAACGAAGCAAAGAAAAAGATCCATGAGGTGAAGTGCAAATCACCACAAGGTGCTACGCCAGAATCTTGTACTCTTGATCCATGTGTCAACCCTTTGCCTAATCCCCAAGTTTCTCTCTGCTAAAGTTGATTGAGATTGAGGTTTTTCCTACTTTTTTTCCTCTCTAGGAAGGTCAGCGCTCTTGTCCTTCATGCTAGGAGCATCGAAGGTGCTTTTTCCCTTCATGCTAGGGGCATCGGCGTCGGTGCTTTATCTCCCATTGCTAGGAGCGCCGACAATGCTTTTTCCCTTTTTGAAAAGTGCGGCGGTCGTGTTTTGAGGAAAAAAAATGAAAACTCGAGACCCTTATCGAAGGTGGATGAGGTGGATGTCTATCCCTATCATTTAGGTGATTTGGAATTCGGTTCCTAACCTATAGGAAAGATCCCTTTGATCCCTCCTCCTAATCCTCAACCTACTCTAACCCTTTAGCCTTATAAATTAAACCCTCTCTCCATTTGGAAGAGAGGAAGGTCTATGGTACTCTTATGCTGGTGTAATTTCTAGGTGATCCCTATCTTGCTTTGGAGGCTTGGATTTGGCTTGGATTCTTGGATGGAATATTGCAGCATTAAGGCTAGGTTGTGATGTTCTCTCCTATGTAATTCTATGTATCTCCTTGATTACATTAATACAAATCTCTTTCCATAAACGTTGTTGTGTTGATGATGTTTATAGCTTTCTTCCTTAACTGTTAGCTTAGATCAATTATATGTTTGGATACGCATATGTTGTTTTCTTGTTTCCACATGCTTTAAAGGGTTTTGCAGCTCAAGATCTGAAGATTTTGGAGCTTGGATCAACAAAGAGAGAAGAGGATCTGCATATTTCAAGTAGGTGATCTATCTGTTTCTTTGCATTTCTGTTTGATCTAGGAAAGTAGATTGTATTATGTATTTGATTTGTTCTAGATCCACTTGGACTGGGATATTTGGATTGATTTCGATTGAGTAGATTTATCCAATAACACAAGGTGGTTGCATAAGAGGAGAATTTGAAGAGGAATGCACTTCAAGCTTCTTGGTGGGTGATCTCCAGATCATTGATAGAGATGTGGGATCATGTATGGGACAAGTTGTCTTTTGACATCCCATTGGTTGATCAAGTGGTCGATCCAAGTTCATATGTGGTCGATCCCACTCTTCCATTAAAGAGTGAAGTCAAATAGGTTGATCCAAGTCCATCCTTGGTTGATCCCACTCTTCCTTTGGAGAGTGAAGTTAAATTGGTCGAGTCGATGTCATCTCCACCCGATCCCACTCTTTCGTTAGAGAGTGTTTAGATTGAAGTAGTCCCTTCGACAGAGTCTTCGTCTTCTCCCTCTCTTCCAATTGAGAGTGAAAACCATCTTGCTGAAGTTTTTGTAGTTAGTTCTGATTGTTCTATGCAAGAAGAATTTGTGTCTCTTTTGACAGAACCCTCTCCAAGTAGTGAGGTTATTTCCTTTAACTAGAGTAACCTAACAGAATATCGTCTTAATTTGAGTGTTCCTTTCCAGATATCTATACGAGTTACTGCTAAGAGTATACTTCACACTATCATTGATGAAGGATATTCTGTTAGTATTCTATCCTCTACTCCTTGGAAAGCCATAGGTTCTCCTCTGCTTGTGTCATCCACCGATCAGATTCTCGCTTTTAATCGAAGACCCACATCGCCTTTAGGGATCCTTCCTCAGTTTCCTATTACTTTGGAAGGAAAAACTGTTTGTATCAATGTTATAGTAGTCCAAGGTCCCTTAGATTTTAATCTGCTCCTTGGGCGTGATTATGTTTACACCATGAAAGCTGTAGTGTCCACACTTTTTTGAGTGATGTATTTTACCCATGATGGGAATATTGTGACTGTTGATCAGCTTTCATTCATTAAACTTGATTATCGTGTGACTCCTAGTCATTAGACTTCCCTCAATGTACTGCATGTTCTTATGGTTCCTTCCCCTTCTAGTTAGCTTCTTCCCATCATAGGTAAAATGGGGGGCATGGCTCCAGCCTCTGGACATCATACTGGAGTTAAGTCGTTAGCTTATTATGTAAGGGGGAAACCCACCAACCTCTGGACATCATGTTGGCTTAGAACAGATACATTATGAACATAGTTCTTATCCCATGTCAAGCTCGTTAAAAAATGAAACAAACGTTGTGAGCATAGTTCCTTTTCTGTGTCAATCTCATTAAAAAATGAAATAGACATTGTGAGCATAGTTCCATTATGTGTCAAGCTTGTTAAAAAATGAAATAGATGCTTATGAGCATAGTTCTTATCCTATGTCAAGATTGTTAAAAAATGAAATAGGTGCCCGTGAGCATGGTTCCCATTCTGTGTCAAGCTCGTTAAAAAATGAAACGGATGTCCCCAAGCATAGTTATTTTTTGTTTCAAGCCTGTGTAAAAATGAAACATGTCACCTTTGAGCAGTGTTTATTCTTGGTTTCAAGCTCGTTAAAAAATAAAACTGACCTTGAGTAAAGTTCATTTTTCAAGTCAATCTCGTTAAAAAATGAAACGGATTCTTTCATTGTGTCAAGCCTTGAACCTTCATTTCACCTATCTGTATAACTTGATCCTATTTCTTCATCTGTTTTTGGTGAACCTTTTCCTGGTAGTAACTGTGAATTTAGTTGGACGACGAATAGAGTAGGCAGATGAAAAAAAGCCAACTATTTATGTTGGAGTTATTCTACTTGACAGTTATACTGGGGGCAAGTACCAACCGCTGGACATCATGTTGGGAAACCACCCGTCAATGGGAGTCATTTTGAGCATACTTTCTTTTTATTTTTGAGCTCGTTAAACCATGAAACCACCTTTTGAGCATAGTTCATTTTCTATTTCAATCTCATTAAAAAATGGAGTAGGTTTCCTTAAGTATAGTTTACCGTTTGGTTTCAAGCTTGCATAAAAATGAAACCATGTTTTGAGCATAGTTCTTATTATGTTCCAAGCTCGTTAAAAAATGAAGCAAATACCCTGAGCATTCTTTCAACTGATCTTTGAGCTCGTTAAAAATAGTAAGATGGTGTTGAGCTTACTTTTCATTTTTCATGCTCTGGTTAAAACATGAAAACTAGTTTGAGCTTACTTTATCCCTTTTTCGTGCTCTGGTTTAAACATGAAAAAGGTTCCAAGTGCCCTTTATACCTTTAGCGTGCTCATTAAAAACTCAATGAAGAGGTATCGAGTATAGTTTTACTGTCTTCCAGACTTTTTAAAATTGGATTATGAAAAAAGAACTCGTTCCGAAGTTATATTTAAGCTCTTTTTAGTCTCCTTAAAACACAAAAGGATTGCCAAGCGAACTTGTTATGTTCACGCTTGTAAAAGGATCAGAATGGTCGACTAGTTGGTGGTAGGTTATCTCTTTTTTAGACCGACTAGGCTTATTTTACAAAAAGGGACCCTTTCTAGAGTCTTCTTAGTCATTTCAGACTCTCTAAACATCAAACGACAAATGAGTTTGCTTTCATCGGACTCGTAAAATTAAATGATGAAGGACCCTTTTTTGGGAATGAACCCATCCTTTTTCAGGTTCATAAAACATATGAGATTGGACTCATCCAAAGGATGAGCTATATCAAGCATTTGTTACCCTTTTCCAGCTCATTAAAAATCAAAGAGGTACTCATCAATCATGATGGGGAAATTAAGGAAAGAGTTTGTATTTTGTTATGGTAGTACATAGTTACTCTTGAATATGGCACTCATTTGCATATGGATTTCAGTACTTGGGTAATCCCTTTGTCCTCGAGTCCTACTAATTCATAGAGTCTTCTTACTCCTTTGAGTTGTCAAAGAATACTCTCACCGTCAGTTGCATTGGGGGATTGGTATCATTCTCGTGTCAATACTGCCAAGTCATGCCATGCCCATGTTCAAGAAAAGTTTGGTCATCTTTTCACTCTTGCATTTAGTTTACCTTCTATCATGTTTTTCATCCCTGAGTCAGTCTCGTACATCACTTTGTTGTCTGGTTTACTTCAAAACATATTTGATCATGTTTCATGTCGATGATGGGGGATTCATCATGGCCCTCCTTCAATGGGTCTATTCCTGTTGACTTCAACTCCTTATCCGAGAATTAGACTTAGAAACTAAGACAAGTACTTTGGGCATGCATGACTTAATGGCAGGTTACCTCGCTTTCAACATGAGTTTACATCATTGATTATTTATTAAAAGATCTCATTGAGTGTTCAACTCCAAGTGCTTTATTCACATTCGATGGTATGTACTGAGATACCTTGGGAATCATTGACATCAATGGTGATTTCCCTCACACTTGTTAACAGTTTATATCATTGACTGGTAATCAAGTGGTTTCTACCATGTTCGACATCAAGACATTGTAATCACATGGTTAGATTCGTATCATTGCGGGTTTGGATTGAAGACCCTAGGTTGTTAGATACATTTTCCCAGGTTGCGATGGAGTTTGTTTGAGTCATATTACACTGATCCACCTTTGTATTGGTCATGGCTGTGTTATCATCTCATCATGGATCTACGCTTGTTTCTGGTAGCCATGATTGTGTTTAGTCGGTCTCTACTTCCATGGATCTGCATTATATTGGTCGGCAGCTATGTTATGAGCTATATGAGATTTGAGTCAGTGGTATTGCAGCAACTTCCAACCAACATCCTTACCTTAGATTTCTTCACTTTTCAAATCATTCACCTATCACATTCCTCTAACTTCATGCTTTGGGGGGCATTCTGTTACATTGAAATATTGTACTCTTGATCCATGTGTCAACCCTTTTCCTAATCCCCAAGTTTCTCTCTGCTAAAGTTGATTAAGATTGAGGTTTTTCCTTCTTTTTTCCCTCTCTAGGAAGGTCAGTGCTCTTGTCCTTCATTCTAGGAGAGCCGAAGGTGATTTTTCCCTTCATGCTAGGGGCGCCAGCGTTGGCGCTCTATCTCCCATTGCTAGGAGCACTGATGACACTTTTTCCCTTTTTGGAAAGTGCGTCGATTGTGTTTTGAGGGAAAAAAATGAAGATTCGAGACCCTTCTCAAAGGTGGATGTCTATCCCTATCATTTAGGTGAGTTGGAATTCAGTTCCTAACCTATAGGGAAGATCCCTTTGATCCCTCCTCCTAATGTTCAACTTACTCTATCCCTTTAGCCTTATAAATTAAACCCTCTCCCCATTTGGAAGAGAGGAAGGTCTATGGTACTTTTATGCTGGTGGAATTTCTTGGTGGCTTACTATCTTGCTTTGGAGGCTTTGGCTTGGATTGTTGGATGGAATATTGCGGTGTTAAGGCTAGGTTGTGATGTTCTCTCCTATGTAATTCTATGCATCTCCTTGATTACATTAATACAAATCTCTTTTCCATAAATGTTGTTGTGTTGATGATGTTTATAGATTTCTTCCTTAACTGTTAGCTTAAATCAATTATCTATTTGGATACGCATATGTTGTTTGCTTGTTTCCACATGCTTTACAGGGTTTTGTAGCGGAAGATCTAAAGATTTTGGAGCTTGGATCAATAAAGAGAGAATAGGATCTGCATATTTCAGGTAGGTGATCTATCTATTTCTTTGCATTTCTGTTTGATCTAGGAAAGTAGATTGTATTTTGTATTTGATTTATTCTAGATCCACTTGGACTAGGGAGATCTGGCTTGATTCCGATTGAGTAGATTTATTCGATAACACAAGGTGGTTGCATAAGAGGAGAAGTTGAAGAGGAATGCACTTCAAGCTTCTTGGTGGGTGATATCCAAATAATTGATAGAGATGTCGGATCATGTATGGGTGGAGAGAAACCTTTTGGATCAGATCTAGAAGGATATTAAAAATCAGAATTACAATCACCTTTTGAGGCACATAAGGAAAAAGAAGACAAGGCCACACTACTTGGGTGTGAACTAGAAAATTCGGTGAAGGAGCAGGCCACCATAGTACTCTTACCTGAAGATGGTAAAATGAAGAAAATGAATGATAAAGGTTCTAATTTTTGCAGCAGCCATGTTCCCCTGCAACAATATGATCCATGGGAGGATGAAAAGACTTCACTTGCATATGAGGACTACAAGATGAAGGACAATTGCGAGGGAGATGAATTTAGTCTAGTTTATCTGTTAGTGAACCCAAAATCAATGCAGAGGAGGGTGATACTGTCAATGATGATAAGGGATCATTTGGATCAGAATCAAAATAAGAACATAGATCAGATTTGATATCATCTTCTGAAATTCCTAATGAAGTGGAAGACAAGCCCCCACCAGCTGGGTGTGAACTAGGAAATCTGAAGAAGAAAAATATGATGTAAAGGGATGGACACAGTTCATATTTTTGGACTCTCTTGCAGAATGATGAAATTGCAACCACCTCATATGAGAGGATTAACCTTATTGAGAAACCAAATCCCACTATCACCATTGTGGATATCTATGATCCATCTAGTCTTGCAGGTGGGAAAGCAAAAATAAAGATTCATAAAGAGAAGTGCAAGTCACTACAAGATAATTGCAAAAAAGAAGAAGGGGGTGATTTTTCTCAAGAGCCCCACTCATTTTATTGGGCTTTGAATATGGATGAAAATAATATTCAAAAGGATTTACACCTTCTCCAAGACACACATGCTTTAGTGGCACATGAGTGTTGGATAGCTTCTTCATTGGAAGATCAATCTTCTCTTGAAGCCAAGGAGGAGATGCGGAAGGCGTTGTCTACAATACAAGGGGACTTCTAACAATTGCTTTCTGATAGATATGATTTGTTTGAGCTTATTTATGTGTTGCATGGAGCATCCTTGAAGGATGAAGAAGAAATTTGCAAACTCACACAAGACTTGTTGACCACCCAGGATTCCTTGAAGAGAACTGAATGTGCACTCCAAGAATCCAAGATAGAGATAGAGCAACTTCATGAGAAGTTACAAAGATCGTGACCTACCCTCCTACACACCATTCATCCACAAGGTTGATTGCATTCTTTAACATATGAAGTAATATCACGAGATGGTGGATCATGAGATGCACTTGGTTTTGCAGGTGCTTGAGGGTTGTGCAAACAAGTTTGATGAGAACCAAGCACTCGGTCTTTTCCAGAGAAAACTGGAATTGTTTTCTGGAGAGAATCTATTCGCCATGGAAGAGTCAGATGAAGATGAAGATGAGGAAGCCATAAGTTTGGTGTATAAGTATTGCAGAGATCTGATTCACAGATATACCCACACTTCTATTTCAGACTCATCAAGTGGGGATAAAAATTGGGAAAAGGAATTTTCCTTGTTGGTGCAACAGGAAGAGCTGGAGGCTTTCCTAGGTGTTCATGATGACTTCCTGAATGTACCATCACCCTCCCAGAGCCACATAAGAGCATATTGTTGTCACTTGATTGCATTCAACCACATATGGATTGGGTGGAAGATTACATGCCACACATGGAGTCTTCTTGCAGAAAAATTTCTGCTCATGAGCAGTGGAAGGGAGCTGAGCAAGCAAACTGCCAAGAGGAGTTGATGAGAAAAATATATTGCATAAGGTGGTCTTGGTGGAGGAAATCCACATAGTTGGATGGATTCTTGTACCCTTTTACTAGTGGCATTGATTTGATCCATTGGAAGTGTTCATATAGACCTTGTGGTTGGAGTGTCAATACTTTTCCAGGTTGGATGAGGGGACACTTATTTGTATTTCCTAATTGCATTATTGGAGATAATTGTGATGCATCATCTTATTGTGAGCATTTTGGGCATACTTGTTGGTTGGATGATGCCTATACTCATTGGGGTTGGACATGGAACTCACACCTATGTCACAGCAACCACAAAACTGTGATCTTCAGGGCTAGTGTGCATTAGGCACATAAAAGGTTCTATGTTGGGTGGGGAAGTCTCACATATTTCCAATTTTGCATTGAGAGTTTTCAACTTCCAGTATGGTGGTATGATTTCCACATCATGATTTTAATCCTCTATGATGATGGAATTTTGTTGTTGTTCCTGGTGATTGGAAGGAGGCAGATGATACCATGGGACCCTTGAATTCTTGGGAATGGTAGATTTCCAAAGAGAGGAGTAGTATTTGAATCCTCGTAGAGGAGGCAGTGGGATCTAGCAATTCTACTTAGTTACCTCAACTGGGTGGACAATTTTTTGTCATAGGTGTCATTTGGGAAATGACCAGGATCAAAGTAGTGCAATAGAAACATGGTAGAGCAAATTGCATCACTCTGGGATGCTTCTGCTTGAGGAAAAGTAGATTTGGGAGGGGAGGATTTTCAAGTCCCCGTATTTTGACCACCAAAAGTGTGGACCTTGCTAAACTCCCAGTGATACTAAGTGGCATTAATTAATTATCCTAGGTAAATTTTTCTAAATAATAATTATTAAAGCGTGTACTTGATTTTAATTATTGCCTTTATTAATTATTGAGCAATTTACTATGTGGAAAATAAGTGCCATGTGAGGGGGGGGCGCAATGGGAAATCCAACTTTCCAAGGAGAAGATTTAGAAGCTGAAAAGAAGACTAACAAAAGCAAGAGGTTAGAGGAAGAAGGAAAGTGCCAAAAGATATGACAAAAGAAACCAGATCTAAAAAGGAAACATCACACCAAAGGAGGGCTCAGTTTCCATTTAGGAGTGCAGTGACAAAAGCAGAAGGCAGAAAAAGATTTCATAATGAAAAGAAGGAAACATCATACCAAAGGAGGGTGCAGTTTCCCTTTTTGAGTTCAGTCATAAAAGCAAGGAATCCAATAAAATATGTCATAGGGAAAATAACAACTCTGGGTCAAGGAAATCACAGTTTCCAAATGGGATGAATGACATGGACATGGAAACAACTCGGATGGTCCCTACTTTCCAATTACTCAAGGAGGGAACATATGTGGCTAAGGTTAGGGATTCTATGTGGATGAATTTCTCTCACAGGTCACCAGCCTACTAAACAAGTCACCAGAAGTTTATAAAAAGACAGGGGGATCTCTATTACTCAGTTTTTCTTATGATTGATTGATGTTTATGTGAATCATTGATTCTACTGAAAGATGTGCCCCAATTCCTTCCTTCCCCATTCTTCTTCCTCCCTTTCATTTCTCATTGTAGGTGTGAGAAGTGTTGTAAGGACATTTCACCCTTGTAACCTAGGGTTCGGGGCTACCAACTTACTATTAGACTTGCAGACAATAAGATTTTACAGAAACTTGAATGAGAATAGGAAGATATCTTGGCTAACCCAATTTATGACGGTTGATCCAAGCTTAGTCTTCTCTCGCTCCAATCTTATCCAAAGCTTCTAGGGATGCTTCTCTTCACCTGCAAAGAGCCAATTCTTCAAACAATATCTCGTACATATATAAATCAAAGGTTAGATGAAAAGCATATTAATAACATAATTGAACATATTCATTAAACCAATATACATGAGATAAGCACAATACAAGATTGGAAGAAGAATTCTCTTTATTAACAAATGACGAATAGGTAAGAATACAACCCAGATTCTGACACAAGGACTCCTATGCAACCAAGGAGTCTGATTTCTACTACTCCAAGACTCTAAAGGTATACGACCAGCATAACTTTTCTCTCCAAAAATTGCTTGATTAGCCCCATCCCAAGGCCTCTATTTATAATTTGGGAAATAGAGAGGTTTCAAAGGTTAGGATGGTTGAGATAGTTGGGATAGTTATGGATTAGGGCCCAACTAATCTCATCTAATATTGATTTATATTTTTTAATGTCGAATTAAGGTATACATGAGTATTAATATAGGAAAGGTGTGTATGACACGCGAGTTTCTCAAAGGAAACTCGCATATGTAAGGTATACGCGGGTTGGAATGCACATAGGCGCATATGACACGCTAGTTGCAATGCACATAGTCGCGTATGCATCCCAAAACTCAGAATAAAAATAGATAAGGATGGTCTAAAGATAATGCATCAAAGGTCATGCACATCTATAGTGTTTTGGCCACTTCAATCCAAATTGTCCTTTTGTGTACCGACATGGTGAATGTCAGCACTCAGACGAAGAATTTCCATTTTGGCTGATAACAGATGCCCCCTGATGTGTGAGGTCAGAGGGAAGTGATGGCTGAAATTCATTACAATATTAGTCTTGGAGAACTCAGAAGTCCAAGAAAGTAGAGGAAGTACCTGAAACAAATACATATCAATGTCATATGCAAAATCATATCTGAGGATGCCATGTTCAATATACTGGAACACTAGCTCCTTTACAATATTTGATTACATCATATGATACAGGTACAAGACCACGTATATTACAAATGTGGGTCGAAGTCACAATATACAATGATGAGTCTTCAAAATATGGAAGTGTTGATGTAATTATAACTTCGGAATGTATTCACTCATATTTCTTATCTATTGTAACCCGATGTTTATTCCTAGATGTATTGTAATGTATTTGAGTCATGTCATACCCCGATGTTTATTCCGGGAAGTTTCTATAATGAGAAATTTATGTCAAGTCATTGTGGGTAACCCTCTTAGTGGTCAAGGGTTAAAGTCCCCTCAGTTGTGGCGCCCTTGGGTTATTACACTATCCTAGTGAAGTCGGCCCTAGGTGAGTCATTGTAAGTCGGGGTAGTAGTCCCCACCATTGTGTTACCCTCCTATTGGTCGGAGGAGGCAAAGTCCCCACAAGTGGTGGGGCACTAGGGTTATTAGACACTCCTAGAGATGTCGGCTCTAGTAAGTAATTGTTAAGTGAGGCTGACATGTTGGAGTGCACTTCAAGTGAACGGAAGAATATAAATAGAGAGTGAGAGCCTCTCTATTTATCACTTGTAACACACATCACTCACTCACTCAAGTGTGGCGCATTAGTGAGGAAGGAAATACACTGGGACTAGACAAGAAGAAGAATACTGCTGTCGGGAGTGCATCTTACTGTTTTGGGATTTTACTGTTTTGGTGCTGATTCTATCTCTGAGGAAGTTGCGTGGTTTTCTCCTTTATGGTTTCCCAGAGAAAAACTCTTTGTGTCTCTTGTCTCTTGTGATGTGCTTATGTTTTATTGCTGTGCTTGTTATTCTCTCAGTGAAAAGATCCTAAGATCATAATGCTAGCTTATATGATGAAAAATTAACATGGTATCAGAGCTAACCTGAGAAGAAGACATTGTGTAGCTACAGAAGCTAGGGATTCTTAATTTTTGGGTCTCTCTCCACAATCCATCAGTAAAAGCATGCTAGGCTGACTCTCCATTGAAGGGTGCATCTTTCTGTCGAAGCGGAATTCGATTCTGAGCATTCTCAGTTTTCGATGCGGAAATTAGGGCTTTCTACAGAAGAGGAATTTTTGAGTGAGACCAGCATAGGATTGTTCTCCTCATCAAAACCTAATTTTAGAGACCTATATCAAGAAATTTGGTTGGGTGAAACTCCGGTAAACTCAAACCCTAGTTTGACCCCGAGTTAGGAAAAACCCTAAATACTAAAACTGATATGTTTTGGTACATTCACTATATTCCAAGTTTGGAGAAGTTTCAAAATCTGAAAATTGTAGGGGCCGAATATAACATCTTGATGAACACTGTGTCCACAACTCAGCCTCATATTCGCTATATTCTGGGAGATATGATCCCTCCAAGTTAGGGTTCCAGCCTCTTCCAGAATTCATCCTTAAACAGGACACCTGGGGAGAATTGCAATATATTGGGATACAGATGTCTAAATGGAATTCCTGAAGATGTTCCAGAAATGGAACGGACTATATGTTCGCTGGTCAGAATATCAGACTCAGAAGGATGAACCAGTGACACGTGTCATGCCGTACAACTTCGTTGTTCTGAATAGTCTTGTAACAAGTCACCTTGGTAAAAGGATAATAAATCCCAAATGGTGAAACCATTTCTGATGAAACCTATGGTGTTGGATCCGAGACATGTGAGGTTACCCCTGTGAGAAATTTCAGACACATAGGAGCATAAATTTCTGAGATATCACAGAAAGAGTAACAGACATTTCTGTAGAAGAAATTGGAAAATTAGGGCTTCCAGTTCCGGGAGCTTCCCTCCACTGTTTTCAGAAAAGGAGTACATTGGATAGCTCCATTTGAAGAGATGTATCTGTCTATCCAATAATATCTGAAAGATTCCAAGTTTTTAAAATTAGGGTTTATGTGACAAACCCTAGATCAGCGAGCTCCGGAACCAAGATGGACACCTCAATTCGGTAAGATATAATCCTTTGCTATTTTCATTTGAGGTTCTCATTTCAAAGTGATCTATCACATTAGCTTGATGATAAGATTGGTGAAGTTGAAAAATTCCAAGCTTAGAAGTATATGATCTCTTTGAAGAAAATGGATTGGATACCTACATGAGTATAGAGGTTCCAGTTCCAGAGGGAGATGAGGCTAGAAGCCTTACACAAGAAGAACTTGGTCAAGGCCAAGAAGATCATTGCTAATTCAGTCACGAATCAACTTGTACTACAAGTGTCTTCCATAAAGACACCGATGATGTTTGATTCCTTGACCAAGCTATTTGAAGGAAAGAACATAGATCGGAATATGACCTTAAGAAACCAGTTGAAGGAAGTGAATATCCAGAATGCAGAGACCATGCAGTCATAAGAGTCTCTCAAATCAAGAACAACTTGAAGCGGTAAAAGAAAATGTGAAGAATGCAGAAGTGGTGATGGCCACCTTGAATGGCCTCCCAGGATCGTGGAATTCATTCATTCAAGGAATGTGTGCCAGAAGAAAGTAATTAATTTCAGTAGACTTTGGGAAGAGAACTCACAAGAAGAAGAAGCTCGAGAAGAGAAGGTGGGAGCAACTGAAGATCAAGCTCTTACCATCCAAAGAAGATTACTCAAGCGATGAGGAATATGAAGAAATCAACTCTTGAAGAACTTCTTATCCACCTTAGCATTTGGATAAGAAATGATGCTATTATGAATGAAGAAGACGATGAAGCTGAAGACTCAAGAAGGAGTATACCCACGAAACAAATAAAGATAAGTATTCAATTGTCATTTCTTTGTTTTGTTATGCATTTGTTTATATTCAGTTATTGTATTATGCATGATAGGATGTTTGCATTAATGACAGTATACTATTAATATGCATGTGATGGGTAAGTAGCTCATGGTTCTATATAAATTATCCATTGCTACTTATCTAGAATGAAACCTCTTTGCTGACATATTGGATTAGTGCACAATCTCAATGTTTTCCTGGTAGAGATGGAAGGCATCTAGAAAGTTTCAGTGAGATATGGATGAATGTTGTATTGGCTAAAGTAGTTGCATGATCATATATTTATGCATAAGAACTTGCCAGTATAAATATTCCTTATGAAATGTTTCTAACCATACAAATGCATTTGACTTGTAGGAAATACCGCATACATAATCGCCTACAAGCAAAGAAGGATGAAACTTGTTCCGAAGAACAAGTGACGACAGTTCAAGATGAAGAATAATATGATGAATGCAGCGACATCATTGATGCAGAATATTCCAACTATGAAGAAGTAACTAAGAAGACCAGTTCAAGAAGAATGATGTCTAGGATGCAGTATCGAGACCTGAAGAGAAGTTTGTAGTTCCATCATGCAGTAGATGGAAACATCATGGGATACAAAGAAATATTCATAGCATGAGGCTTCTCACGAAAAGAAGACATAAACTAAGAAGAGATATTTGCATGACATGCATAATCATGTGTGCAAATGAAAGAAGGCATTGTACGAGTTCAGAAGACACCCATGAAATAACACATACATGATGACCTTGATGAATATCTTAACCTTTGCTACAAGGTTGATAAAGGATGACAAGCTCACAGATGGATGTGAGAAGAACTTTTGAAAAAGTTCAAGATAGAGGATCTTGGCATCCAGTGATCCTAGATGGATACTACTTGTCACTCCAGTACAGAATGTTTCAGTGCATAGAGTACGGAAGACAGAGGGAGTATGATGCTTTGCTTCAGAGGGAGTGACTATAGAATATCTTAAGGTTCGACATGGTACGATAGGATGGGTAGATTACTGATGACTCTAGGCTTTACTGAGAGTAAAGTGGATTCCAACCTTTGCTTCAAGGTTGAAGGCGGAAGACCAGTGATGCTCCTGATGCATTATTTTCTAGGCATGGAGGTGTGGACGAGGGAAGTATGCAGTAGAGATCCTGAATAGGTTCAGGATGATGGACTGCATGACCACACCTATGGCATCGAACCTGAAGTTGTTAAGTGATGCTTCATCAGAGACGGTTGATGCTACGATGTGTCATCAGATGATTGGTTCCTTGATATACCTGACGAACATGAGACCAGACATTTGCTTTGTTGTGGACACCTTGACCCAGTACTTGACAGATCTGAGAAGTGTTCACTTGACAACTACAAAGCATATTCTGAGGTACTTGAAGGGTAAAATTGATTACGGACTCAAGTATGATGGGAATCAGAAGATTGACCTGGAGGGTTATGTTGATTCAGATTGGGCAGGCAGTGCCATCGACAGGAAGAGTACTTCAGGATGTTGCTTTAGTATGGGATCAGGTGTGATCTCTTGGTTTAAGCAGGAAGCAATCCTGTGTGGAACTGAGTACAGCTGAAGCAGAGTATGTCGTAGCTTGTTCAGCTAGTTGTGAGGCAGTATGGCTGCGGAAGCTACTGTCTGATATATTTGATCTCCAGTTGGATGCTACTTGTATACATTGTGACAACCAGAGTTGCGTGAAGTTGTCAGAGAATCCAGTGTTCCATGACAAGTCGAAGCATATCGAGATCAAGTATCACTATATCAGGGATATGGTGCAGAGAGGAGCAGTGAAGCTCCAGTATGTTGCGACGGAGGAACAGATAGCTGATGTATTGATGAAGCCATTGGCTAGGCTAAAGTTCGAGTACTTCAGGGAGAGACTTGGTGTTCTCCAGATCGAGGTTTCCTCCAAGAGAAAGTGATAAGACCCATAGCCATTCTGACATGGTGAGAGGATTGGTTCCTTCCATGATCAGATTTAAGGGCTGAGCCATTCTGTCATGGTGAGAGGATTGGTTCCTTCCATGGTCAAATATAAGGGCTGAGGTATTCTATCATGGTGAGAGGATTGGTTCCTTCCATGTCAGATATGAGTGCTGAGATCCATAGCCATTCTGACGAGCAGGTCAGATATAAGGGCTGAGCCATTTTGTCATGGTGAGAGGATCACTTCCCTCCATGTCAGATATGAGTGCTGGCCATTCTGTTGAGTAGGACAGATGTAAGGGTAATTTCCATTCTTTGAATGGAACTGCCTGGTGAGGTACCAGGAACACTCAGTCTAGGACTGAGTAGCCATTCTGATGTGATAGAGGGATGTGTTCCCACTTGATCAGATGTAAGGGCTGAACCATTCTGTCATGGCTAAAGGATTAAATTCCTTCCATGTCAGATGTGAGTGTTGGCCATTCCGATGAGCAGGTCGAATGTAAGGGAAACTGCCATTCTCTAGGATAATGGAGGCGTTTGGTCAGTTACCAGGTATCTCAGTCGAGGACTGGGGGCCATTCTAATATCATTGCTAGGATGTGTTCTCGTAGGATCAGATGTGAGTGCAAGCTCTTCCATCACTGTGATAGGATGTGTTCCTGTTTGGATGGATGTAAGTGCAGAGCCTTTCTGGAGCAACTGAGGGATGTGTTCCCACGTGCTCAGATGTAAGTGCTAAAATATCTCATCACTGTGATAGGATGTGTTCCTGTCTGGATGGATGTGCCCTTCTAACAAGTAGGTCAAATGTAAGTGATGAAATATTCCATCACTGTGATAGGATGTGTTCCTGTCTGGATGGGAGTCTTCCATCACTGTGATAGGATGTGTTCCTCTCTGGATGTATGTGCCTTTCTGACGAGTAGGTCAAATGTAAGTGCTGAGCCTTTTCACAGATGTTAGTGATGTGATGTCCTATCATGCTGGAGAATGTGAGTGTTGGGCGTGCCTTTCTGATGAGTAGGTCAGATGTAAGTGCTGGGCGAAGACCTACATGGAGGCTAGGCCTACAACCAACATGAAAATGGGCTGGCTCTGTAGAACTTCCTATGACAAGAAGAATCATGAGATAGCACTAGGGATGATCCAGATCGAGTGATGATAGCCAGCGATGATCTAGATCGAGTGATGATCCAGATCCAGTGATGATGATCCAGTAGTGATGATCCAGATCCATTCTAGTGATGTTGATCCAGATCGAGTGATGATCCAGATCCAGTCTAGTGATGTTGATCCAGATCAAGTGATGATCCAGATCCAGTCCAGTGATGTTGATCCAGATCGAGAGATGATCCAGATCCAGTGATGATGTTCCATGATGATCCATATCGAGTGATGATCCAGATCCAGTGATGATGTTCCATGATGATCTAAATCGAGTGATGATATAGATTCAGTGATGATGATCCAGATCGAGTGATGATCTAGATCCAAATGAAGATGACTTACAGATGAGGATGACTTGAAGTTGAAGATGAATTTGAATATGACGAAGACCTGATGATGACTCAGATGATACAAAGAAGAAGACTTGTGCTGATAAATTGTGTCGAGAGAATACCTTCCTAGTTAAGAGGGAGTGTTGATGTAATTGTAACTTCGGAATGTATTCACTCGTATTTCTTATGTATTGTAACCCGATGTTTATTCCGGGATGTATTGTAATGTATTTGAGTCATGTCATACCAGATGTTTATTCCGGGAAGTTTCTATAATGATAAAGTCATGTCAAGTCATTGTGGGTAACCCTCTTATTGGTCAAGGGTTAAATTCCCCTCAGTTGTGGGGCCCTTGGGTTATTAGACTATCCTAGTGAAATCGGCCCTAGGTGAGTCATTGTAAGTCGGAGCAGTAGTCCCCACCATTGTGTTACCCTCCTATTGGTCGGAGGAGGAAAAGTCCCCACAAGTGGTGGGGCACTAGGGTTATTAGACACTCCTAGAGATGTCAGCTCTAGTAAGTAATTGTTAAGTGAGGCTGACATGTTGGAGTGCACTTCAAGTGAACAGAAGAATATAAATAGAGAGTGAGAGCCTCTCTATTTATCACTTGCAACACACATCACTCACTCACTCAAGTGTGGCGCATTAGTGAGGAAGGAAATACACTGGGACTAGACAAGAAGAAGACTACTGCTGTCGGGAGTGCATCTTACTGTTTTGGGCTTTTACTGTTTTGGTGCTGATTCTATCTCTGAGGAAGTTGCGAGGTTTTCTCCTTTATGGTTTCCCCGAGAAAGACTCTTTGTGTCTCTTGTCTCTTGTGATGTGCTTATGTTTTATTGCTATGCTTGTTATTCTCTCAGTGAAAAGATCCTAAGATCATAATGCTAGCTTATATGATGAAAAACTAACAGGAAGTTGTGCAAGTGAACACAACACAATCTTGTGCAACTTAGTTTATAGATGTGAACCTAAGGTCTTTGTCAAAATCCGAAGGAACCAGTACAATCCAGGCCATGTGAATAGATGTGTTGAAGTCAAACATGGAAAGGATTCAACAGATTGTCAATCAATAGGTGAAAACTGACAACTGAAGCAAAGGAGTTCACCAATGATGAAAGTGAATCCTAAGGTACCATCATCAAAACTCTAGGTCTTCATCTTCAGGAAGTGCTGATGAAAAACCATGCTATGATGAGGAAGGTAATAGACCCTCCAACTGATCACAAGAGTGACTAGGAACTGGATAAGGGAAGGCAGCCATAAGTAATAGTCAAATAGGATCATTAGAGAAAATTTCAACTCAAAATGGGCCTCCTAAGGAAAATTAATAAAATAATAGTTAAAATAATAAAATAATATTTATTAATTTTGGAGGAAGAAAAGAAAAAACTACTTTTTTGTTTGTATTTTCGACATATCTCCCTGTGTTTTTACTCAAATTTCGATCGAGAGAGATCGTTGGATGCAGAATTAAAGTCCGCATCCAATGAGTACCCACTCGGGATACTTTTGATGGGCTCCTCTACCTGAAAAATAAGAAATACCTAAAAAATGTGATGACGGGCCCCTCTACCCGAAAAATAAGAAATACTTGAAAAAATGTGATGATGACATCATCATCACATTTTTTCAAGTATTTCTTATTTTTCGGGTAGAGGGGCCCATAAAAAGTATCCTGAGTGGGTACTCGTTGGATGTGGAATTTAATTCCACATCCAACAAGCTCTCTTGATCGAAATTTGAGTAAAAACACAGGGAGATATGTCGAAAATACAAACAAAAAAAGTAGTTTTTTTATGATACCTATCCCCAAATTTATATTAAAAAATTGTTTAAGAGGTGATCCATTTTTTAATTTTAAAGAATTTTGATTGGATAATACATGATGACATGGAATTTGTATTATTTTTGGAAGGCCCATTTTAAATTGAAATTTCCTCTAATGAATGATGGAATCAAGATAATAAGTAGAAACAGGGATAAATCCTTGAACAGTGAACACGACACAGAGATGACCCAAGGTAGCTTTTAACTTTGCAGATATGACAACTAGACTTATCTGTCATGTAGGAGACATGATCATATTACCCATGTATAAAGGACAAGTGGAGGAGTAAGAAACTCGAAGTGATATATGAACTGAAAATGTACACTAAGACATGAGTATCAGAAAGTTCAGAGAGTGTTATGTTCAAGGAGGACATGCTGCCATTGTCTATAACCCAAAAAAGAATAATTCTTCCTTATCTTTCCTGTTAAATTTTAACGAGTCCAGGAAAGTCAACTCAAGTCTCTCTTCATTTTTAACAAGCTTGAAGAGGGGAGAGAATAATGCTTGATGATGTCTCTGATTCGTGGATTTTACAAGCCCAAACTAGTACATGTTTGTTGGTGTTTTCATGTTTAGAGAGTCTGAAGACTCCGAAGAAGACTCCAGGGGGTTCCTTTTTCATCCAATTTAGTCTCCTGAGGCCGAAAAAGTATAAAACATACCACATAAGAACTCTCTTATCTTCCGAAGAAGTAAGGCACACCTTTTTCATACATAGTCAGGGAGGTCCGAAAAAGGTTAAATTACCACCTACCCAATGCTCCTTCAAGGGCAGCTTATAGCTTGAGTTTTACGAGTGTGAAGGAAAGCAAGATCACTTGGAAAGATCCATTTGGTTACGAGGAATGGGGCTTACAACAGTAAACTCAATGCTTTGTTCTTAGTGTTTAACAAGCATGACAAAGACATAAAGTACACTCGGAATCCTTTTCATGTTTAGGTCCAAAGCAAGAAAAAGAGAAAACTAAGTTCATACCAGGCGCTCCTTTTCCGTAAGTTTAGTCCCTCAAGTCTGGAAAAGTGATAAATCTATGCCTGAGAATACTCTTCTCAATTTTGTAGAAAAGAGAGTGATCATTTCTTGTATTATTCCACATGGTCCGAGAAAGTGATAACCTACCACCAATGTGGATGCCCATTCACATATTTTTAACGAGCCTAAATGGACAAGTTTACTCAGTAGTCATGTCTATTTTGAGAAGTTAGACCTGGGCCTAAAGAAACTCCATAAGGGCGGGGAGCCTTATAAAGGGGATAGCTTGTAATAGGAGACCAAAATGAGGCTCAATTTGGCATGAAAAATAGCTAAGAAGGCTCCCCTAACCTACGACAAATGCGGCATGAGTACCCAAAGATAATAATGTGTTCTAAACTAGGGTACTCATGGAAGGAAATCCCTATCCACGGAAGAACAATGGTATAGAAAAGGTAATAATGGTTAAAAACCATAGTCCATGGTCAAAGTAGTGATCCTAGGGTTAAGGAGGATTAGGTATAAATGTAAAAATGCATACAAATGACCAAAATCCTAACCTATATGAGTGAATAACAACTTTTAAGTAACCTTGGACCTGTTGCATAGGTAAACATGACATGGAATTAGTTTGATGTTTTACAAAAAATAAAACTATAGGCTACAAAAACCCACATTTTGAAATTATTTCTATAAATAGTTCAAAAATAGATATCAAAATCACCATTTCATATTTTTACCCAATATAGGCAATTTTTACCTCTGATTTCAACCGCTCGGTGTGGACAATTTTCAAATCCGCAAGTGTCAGGTAAGTCAGCTCTTCATGCTCTTTCATTTCATCCATTCAAATTTTCAATTTTATGAAAAATTTTAATGTTTTAAGCCAATTTTAATGAGGGCACGCTGTATACGTGGGTATGCGACTTACACAGTCGTGTACACATGTTTTATACGCGACCTACCCGAAGGAAACCGCGTATGATACGCAAGCTGTTTAAAAGACAGTCGCATATACAACGCGACATATAAAAAGTATACCTAGGGCCAAAATCAAAGTTTTTAAATGATTCTTAATGCTTGATAGTGGCTTTATGGGCAGGCTAAAACATGGTACTGGAGTGGAGGGAGAGGGAACATGAGGACATGGACCAAGATGCACTTCACAGTGCCCCCATGGTGCAAGAATTGTGGCAAAGTGGGTTACTGAAGTTCTTTTGTGCCTCACCTATGTGGGCCAGTGCCCGCTTACTGGAGTTTTTGATTAACTACTGGGATCATGACTTGGGTGCCTTTGACCTACAAGGTGAGATTTTGGAAATTACACTGAAAGAAATCTTTTTCAATATAGGTTTGTCATGATAGGGAACACCTGTCAACCTGGAGAGTACCGGCAGAGGTGGTGACCTTCGAAGTGTTGAGGACTATATCAACACTTACTACACGCCTGACACTCAGAAAAGGGGCACTTGCATCCCTATTTCTCATGTTAGTAAATTTCCATTATAGGTGCTGGTAAGCACAATAATGAGGGTTTTAGGATCATCATCACTTCATCTTGCAACTCGGAACCAAATGAGAATCACTGTAGAATGTCTACAGGGATTTGTATTTGACTGGTGCTTGGGAGTAATCTCGCTAATGAAGAAGCAACTCTCTGATTGCAAGAGAGGCCGACGGAAGAAATTTGGCTATTCCAGTGTATTGGTGGCCTTCTTCTTTGAGAGGGTTCCCGCCATCAGCTCTGCATTACCTCTACCAGCATTCTCTCCTCGTCAGCCTAGACTGAGTAGGTGGGGAGAAATTTTCCTTCGCCAAGGCGATGGTGGTTCAGTTCAAAGTGTCTATGACGATGACTTCTACCTATGATGGGGGTGGAAACTACCAGCACTTGAGCAATTTCCATATGCTGGGATGGATTTTCGGGGTGACAATGACCTTGTCCTCCTTCCTGGAGGAGCATGGGGAGCATCAGGTATTTTGGTTTTTCAAGTTTTTAAATTTTTATGAGTTTTTAATCATAAAAGATATTTACATATGTAAAAGAGTTTTTAATCCTTTTAATGTTTAAAATGAAGATATTGGACCAGTCCGCCCTGATGGGAATCCTCGTATGTATGTACAACCAGTGGCAGGAGAGGATCAGGGTTTGATCGGGGTTCTTGAGGGGAAGCTGGCCAGGCTTACCCAAAGAGTCCCTACTTTATGCATTGAGAAAATCCCTTCCATTATGTTGGAACTAGTGGTTGGTATTCCACCCACCTGGATATGCCTTATGAGGAGGGTAGCTAGGGCGGTACTTGTTTAAAGAGAGGCCGCAGAGGCTTCTGTAGCTGAATAAGATGAGGAGGCTCGAGAACAGGATGACCAAGATGACCAGGGTGACCATGGTGGTCAGGATGACCAGGGTGGTCAAGATTAGACCTAGTATCATTTTATGGATTACGATCCCATTTTTGTACATTTTTGTATACTTATACAGTTATGACTGGATCTGAGGATCAAGAACTCGACCTATCTATATGGACATATATTCACACACACACACACACACACACACATATATACTTTGCCAGTTTATTTACATGTGTTTTGCAATGTATATGTTGTATATTTTATGGAATGTGTGTCAAATGCCAATCTAAAATATAATTTGCATATGCATCAGTTAATGAATTTTTATTTCTTAGAATGTGATTGAATGTAATAAAATCAAAATTTCTTTCCAATAACCTAACTTGAAAAAACTGACGTAATAAAATAGGGTTTCACACTTGATAAGCTTGATTGAGCTGGGAAACCACCAGTTGAGAGTCAATTCTAACTTCCAATTGGGTGATTCCACGTGACACGACATCCCATAAAAGCTTAATGAGGACCCTGTATTCAGCCACATTATTGGTAGCAGGACCTAAGCAAGCGCCTCCAGAGGCAACTAGCTGTCCTGAGGGTGAATAAATAACCCATGAGGCTGAATCCAGGTTGCAAATGTGACAACTAGCGCCATCTGCAAAACCTACGAACCACTCGAAAGACATTTGTAACAACCAACAGATGATCTAAGAACACAAATTGGCTGGCTATTGTACATAAAGTTACATACAATAAAAACACAAGAAAAAGTGCTAAGCCTAAGCATAGTACTTCTTCAGGTAGAGCCCATTTCTAGGCTCGGGAAGCTTATTCCCTTCGAAATCAGTTAATTTATATGCCCCTTTCTTTAGCACGTTTGACACGACATAGGGTCCTAACCACATAGACCTAAATTTCCCTACCCCCAAGGGTTCTTTGTCCTGGTCCTAGAGAAAAACAAGCTCCCCTTCAGAAAAAATCCTAGGTTTGACCGATTTATCATATTGATTTTTCACCCTATTCTTGTGAGCCTTGTTTGCAGTCAGCACATCTCTACGCAGTTCATCTATATATTCTAAGTGTAGCAAACGATCTTCTAGCTCAGTCGTATTAGGTAACACATGAATGGAAATTTTGAAAGATGGGATTTCACATTCAACTGGGGTTACTGCTTCCACTCCGTGAACGAGTTGGAAAGGTGAGAACCCCGTGGTAGTTTTCACATTGGTTTGATAAGCCAAAAGTGCAGTATACAACATGATGTGCCAATTTGACCGGGCTGTGTTATAGTACGCTTGAGAACAGTCTTCAAGGTCTTATTGATTGCCTCAACTTGACCATTCGCTTGCAAGTAAAAAGAAGACGAATGTTCTTGTTTAAACCCTAGGATAGTAGCTAACTTGGTCATCATGCTGTTTTGGAAGTGACTGCCATGGTCAATGACAATCTCTTTAGGAATACTAAAACGCACGATAATCTAGTTAAAAAAGAAAGAAAAAACTGCAGTTTCCCCATCAGCCTTATAGGTGGGCATTACGTCTACCCACTTCATGAAGTAATCTACAACGACAATGATGTATTTGTGCCCCCAACAGAAACTGGGTTGCATGTCACATAATCTATCCCCCACCTGGTGAAGGGGCCCACTATAATGACAGAAAATAACAAAGCAGGATGCGATTGCATCTCTCTGGTGTAAAGCTGACAAGGATGATAGCGCTTCACGGCTTCCACACAATCTTTAAAGATCGTGGGCCAGAATTAACCGCCACGTAAAATCTTCTGGGTTGTTACTAACCTAGAAAAATGACCCCCACATGCTCCACTATGGGAATCATTTAGGACAATCTCAACCTCCTCGTGGGTAAGGCACCAATGCAAAATAGAGTCTACCCCTCTTCGATACAAAGTATCTCCGATGATGAGGTAGTTTTTCGCATGTGTGCATAATTTGCATCGCTCTTCCCGTGAAAAGCTTGCAGGACACTTCAGAGTCAGGAGATAGACAAGTATATCTCCATACCACAGGTCATAGGTTGAAATCAAGAAAATTTTCTCATCTGGGAATGAATCTTCTTCAATGGCTATATCTTTTTCAACTGGAAATTCTACAATGAGCTCTACAAAAAATAAGGAATGTTTGGATTTGGCGGATTGAAAATCCAAGTCAAACGCCTGGAGAATGACTATCCATTTGTTAAATTTGCCTCCAACTATGAGTCAAGACAAGACATATTGGAAAGGATTGACATTCGCTACTACTACTATAGTCCTCAGTAAGATATAGTGATGTAACCTCTGAACAACATATACAGTTGCTAAGGCCAACTTTTCGACATGGGAGTACATAAGTTGAGGGCCAGCTAAAGCACGACTAAGATAGTAGACGACATGCTCTTGGAGCTTATCATCCTCCTAGACCAGCACTACCCCAATGGTCAACTCGGATGTGGACAGATACAATATAAAATCACGAGAGTAATCTGGCGGATGTAATAAAGGTGCCAACAACAAAGCTTTCTTTAATGCCTCAGACGCAAGTTGTGTAGTTTCATCCCATACAAATGGGGTGTCCTGCTTCAACAGGTGCATGAAACCTTTGGTGATCTTGGCATAATTCATGATAAAATGTCGAATAAATTTAGAATTCCCTTGCAGGCTCTAAAGTTTCCTTGATGGAACGAGGAGGAGGCAAATTTACAATGGCCTCAACTTTCAAAGGATCCACCTAAATACCTTTGTTAGAAACAATGAACCCGAGCAGCCTACCTAACTCGACACAGAAAACACACTTGTGGGGATTCAAGCGTATTTTGTAATGCATGCATCATTCAAAAATTAAACGCAAGTGATCTAAGTGATCGATCCTCTTCCGAGAATGTGTTGGAAGATCATCTAGGTAGGGTTCAACAATAGACTTGATTTCATGAAAGGAAAAAATCGTTGCCCGCTAAAAGGTAGCCCCTGCATTTTTCAATCCAAAAGGAATTTTCTTGTATGAAAATGTACCCCAAGGATAGATGAAAGTCATTTTATGTTGGTCTCCCATCTTGATTTGAATCTGATTATACCCGGAGAAACCATCCATAAATTAAAAGACTTCATTCCCTGCACAAGCATCAATGATTTGATCTATGAACGCTGTGGGGTAGTTATCCTTTGGACAAGCTTTGTTTAAATCACGGAAGTCAGTACATACACGTATCATCCCTTGATTTTTATTGACATGAATAGGATTGGATACCCATTATGTCAAAGCTATTGGGCAAATAAAACTAGCTTTCAACAGCTTTTCAAATTCAACCTTAACGGTTGCCACTTTACGCAGATTGACAGGTCTAAGTTTTTGTCGAGCTAGTTTGGCATCAGGATAGGTTCGGATTTCATGTTCCACTATCGATGGATCTATGCTTGGAATCTCCTCATACAACAAGGAAAACACGTCATGGAATTCCTTAAACAAGGCCGTATAGATATAAATCTCCTCCAGAGAGTAGTTTGCGCCAATATATACATTTTCCACAACGTTGGGGTTCACAAAGATGTTGATAGGAATAGTAATGGAAATGTTTTCCATATTTCCCTAAGCAAAGATTCCCTCCCTTGGTAAGGGATTGATTGGTATATCAGCATCACCTTTCAGTCTCGCATGGAACTCTTGATTTTCAATCCTGCTTAACTCTGGAAGGAAGTAGGATCTATTACGAAGATCTTCGCAGATCTTATCTTTCCCGCTCATGGATTCCAAAATGGCTTTGTTTGAAGGAAAAACCATGTCTAAGCAATCGTCAATATGCAAAGAGTTCTTTGCCCAAGCAAGTAGATAGGCTTCTTCCATCTCCTCTGAGACTGTAGGAGGAACCGAAACAAGATCAACAGTGGTGTTAATGATATCTTGATAGGCTACTTCCATTGCCGATAAGAACACTTTAGGTCCGTAACAGGAAGGAAGAACCCAAGGATCCGTTCTATCGCCAGCCGTTGCAATAGACTTCCCTACACTATTAGAACCTAAGTAGTTAATCGGGGCTGGGATATCAAATGTGCCCATTAATGATGAATACATTCCAACCTCTAAGATCTCTGAAGTAGGTTTAACCTAATCAACCAATAGCACGGTGGACTCATTTATTTCCATGCAACCCTTCTGAGTGAAAATGAGTTGGTCTATTGTAACCAACTTCCCTTCGTGCGGAAAAACTACCACACGAAGAATGGTTAATGCAATAGAAGACATGGAATAAGTACAAATTCTCCCCAAAATCAAGTTGTAATCTAGCGGCACATCTATTATATCTACTTCAACAGACACTACCTTCCCTGTCAACTTTATCTCGAAAGCTGGTAGGATACCATGTGGACGAAATGTCCTTCTGTCGAAAGCAGTAAGTAGGGTGTTCGATGGAATTAACTATGGAGATCCAAGAGCCTTCCACCAAGACAAGGACATGACACATGTGGAAGCACCCTCGTCAATAACTGACTTTCCAATGGTTTTTCCACCATGTATGACATCTATCGACAAGGCCACATGATACGACGGGTGAATTTTGACATCAGAAAAATTAAACTTTTCCATGAGGCTCGATGAATCCATACTACCTAAGGTAGCTAAGAGTGCATCTCACTGGGTGGGACAACTCTATAACACCTTCAAAGTTGACATCGCACAAGGGGTTTGGGCTAAATCTTAAACTACGGAGTAATTGGTTGCATCCCTAGCATTAGAATTGTGCAATTCTTTCTTGAAGACACCTTTTGGTATCTTAGGCATAGTTTCAATAGGTTTTTCAATTGTGAGAGGGTTTGAAGTTTCACCTATAAACTTACCCTTCTCAGGAGCCTCTATTCTCATAGTTCTTGTTTCTAGTCTGGAGCAAGGTCTGGGATCAAACCATGTTGATATAGTTTTGGTCAGGGGCATTAGCAGTGCCCCCTTCTATGTTAGAAACTGAAGCCGCATTCTCTCCTTGGGGAAAAGGATCCTTTAGAACAGTCGGTTGTTGATTTTTCAACAACTTCTGAGCTTGATCCATAAGAGGGCATTGATGGGTTAGGTGATCTTCTTGGCACAATTTACATGGAAATTTCACCTTATTCTTCCCTTTTTTTCCCCCATCAGCATTATTTGTGGGTTTTGGCTTGTTTTGCCTTCCCTCACCTTTCTTCCCCTTTTTTTTCCACTGGGCTGCTGATTTCCCTTTTGGAAGGATTGAGAAAAAACGTTTGCATTTTGGGATGAGGGGGAAGCCTTTGCTGCCTCCGCTCTAGACTGTTTAACAGACAACTCATGGAGTTTTTTTGCCAAAGATTCTATAGTGGGAGATTTAACTGAACCAACCACACCATCAGCATGGGGTCCAGGCTTAGGTCTCTCAACACTATGTGTTTGTTGCGGTGCATCAGGGATGATTTCATATAGAATCCCAGACTGAGAGTATATCAAATCTAACTGTTGGGGCCTGAGGATAGCCTCTTCCTCGTTAGTTACTCCCGAAGTGGATTCATCCTTAGATATATACGGAAATAAGGATTTAAGGAACCATTCTAACAAAAACTCGGGAGCGATAGTGGCCTTAATGATCCTTTTCTGCCTTCGCCACTCTTGGATGTGATCCAAAATATGAGTGGCTTTGTCCTACTGAAAGGTGGACAATAAGTCTATGTCGGCATAATACTGGACAGGAAGTTGGAAATGGTTAAGGAACACATTATCTAAATCCCAAAAACTATCAAACGTAGCAGAGGGCAGTTCAATGTACCACTTTACTATGGCACTAGTCATAGTTATTTGGAATAATCTCAACCAAACGGTGTCATTATTCAGTGAGTTGGAAGAGCCCCACAAGTGAAAGGTGGTGACATGAGCCCCTGGGTATTCACCAACTTTGCTTTCGAATTTTTGGATATCCGAGGGTAACTTGGTAGGGACAGGGACAGGTGGTGTCATGTTTCACCGGGTCATTCATTAACTTGGAAAAGTCTGGCAAGTATAAAGTTGCTAGGAAAGGAAGTTTGGGCCTAACTGGAGCCTAAAAAGTATGAGCCTAGGAAGTAGAAGGACTTTCCCCCATAATCCCAAATGAAAAAGTGGGGTTTCCCCTAGCTACCGGTTGCGAAGTAGTCGGGCTACTTTGAAAAGGATTCCACCCATAAGCCAGTGGATTGTTCATATGTGGTGCATTGCATGTGTTTTGGGCTACTCCAGTTGAAACTGGAGTTTGGAAAATAGGAGTAGGTGTCCCTTCGCTAAAAAGCGAGAAAGGAGAGCTTGTGAAAGGAGCCAAAAATGACATTTGAAAACCTTGACGATAAGAGTTAGTGTTTCCAAAATGCACCCCTACATATGCAAGTGTGGGGCCTACATATGGAGTGGATGGGGGAATATGCCCCCCATTCCAAGGAAAACCCTGGACAAATGAAGAGGATCCAACAGGACCACTCTGAGTAGTGTGTGAAAAAGAAGGTGAAGTAGAAGGTACACTAGGAACCCTAGTGACCACCCCACCAGAAGTGCCTGCCACATTTGTGGAAGCTAATGGTTGAACCACCCGACTAGCCAGAGTTAAGGGAGTAGCAAGTATATTTGTTCTAAGAGTACCAACCGGGGGAGGTAACACTCCTTCAGTCGGAACAGCTGGGATGGGGGTAGATGGAATTTCTCCTGCACTATCCATAAGTCTACTCATAGGAACAACAATCAGAGGTGAATTGAAAGGATGAACCCGAACAATCACAGGATTGTTTAGGTCAGTAAGAGGTGAAATAAAATTTCTTGCTAACTCATCAGCTTGCAATTCTTCTATCTCTATTATGGTTGTATCAACCTAGTTTGTCCTAAGTTCTTGTTCACCCGAAACTTCACTAATTCCTACCGGTTCGAAAGAATCATCTGTGTCTAATCTCCACCTTTGAGGGGGCAGTGGAGGCTTCACTATAGTAAACAGAGGAAGGTTTTGCAACCTTCTTGACCTTCTAAGAGGTTGGTCCTCCACGATTGAAAATTTGACTCTTCACACCCTAAGGTTGGCTAAACACAAACAAACCACACAACAATCACTACAAAATTTCCTAAATCCAGAACAGACACAAGGGGTATAAGATATGCTTTCTAGAAGAAATTTGAGAGACAGTTACTTGGCGTCCTTGTAGATGTTCTTAGGCACAAGCGGAGGAATCACCCACCACCCTCCCACACCTTCTACTAGGGTTACCTTCCAATCCCATCCAAGGTCAACTAGAAATAGCCTTCTAGTGTACCTGTGTATGAACCGTAGATGTCAAAGAGACTAAAGGCTACCACAACTATATTGAAAATCCAGGGGGAAAGTCACAAGCTTGTTTCATACGCATGGGCAGGGTAGTGAATCCCGAAACCCTTTCGAAAGACAGAAGTCCCCAGATGCGCAAAAACCTTGGTCTACACTTTGAAAAGAAATCATAGGGTTATCTCCTCAGACCAAACCTCCACGCAACCTCGTGCTTAACTCTCATTTGAGAGGAGCTTCCCAGATACAATCAACATAGAAGAGGGTTTACTTATCGATTGGCCAACTACGTCTGAATTTAAACACTTGTGGAGAGTTAAAAATCCCTATTCCACAAGTCTAGCCTAAGCTAGTTGGTGTATGAGCCTATAAAATAAAACTTACTAATAATTTTTAAATTATATTGTTCATTCTAAGGGTTGTTCTTAGTCAGAAGGTAAATGGCATGAAAGACTGTGATGTTATAGACTCGATAAGAAAAAGTAAAATGATGTATAAAGAAAATTGCAACTACTTAAACCGAATTTCTTTTCTTTTTGCAAATATAAGCTAATGAAATTGAAACTAAGTGCTAGAAAACTAAGACTTCTTTTTATAATTTTTGAAATTTTATTTGAAAAATACTGAAAAGAAAATGGCTAAATGCAACTACATGCAAAAGTATAAGATGTTTTTTTTCACTTTTTCAAATTCTTCAAAAACTACAATGCAATTAAATGCAATTTTTTTGAGAAAGTTTGAATAATCAGAGCATATAATAAGTAAAATGAAGTATAAAGGACCCAAAATAACCAACTTCAACCAATCAAGAAGAAGAATCAGAAAAAACCTAACTTGGAGAAACTATTGAAATAGAAAAGTCCACTAGATTCACAAAAGAACAAATGCCACACTGACACTACAAATTGCAGTACGGAATATAAAGTATCCAAAGCCCTAATAATTGACCTAGACACAAAGTACTGAACTTATCAACCAAGAAGGAGGACCAACTTCAAATAACTAGATGAATGAAAATTCAAACAAAGAAATCTCAAAGGCTTGAAAACAAGAAAAATGTGTTACATGCAAGACTTTAGACTCACAGAGTCATGCCAACAACAAAAGACCCCCAAGCAAGCAAAAAATAAAACAAGACATGGACAAGCAAACCCTACACAAATTTTATGTTGCTACAGTATATACGTGGCTGTGTATGCAGGAAACCCACGTACCATGCGTGACTGTCTTATAGAGCAACCTGTGTATACAAAGTGCTATACGCAACTGTGTATAACAACAACTCGCATATGCAACTAAAAAAAAAAAAAAATAGCAAAAAGGGCACACTACACTGTAAATCAAAAGCAAGATAAAAAGACCGCACTCAGAATCAGAACAAAGAATGGTAAAGAACCTACAGGATAAACCCATAGCAAGCTGGGCTCCCCAGCTGAGTCACCAGTTCTGTTGTACAGGACATTTCACCCTTGTAACCTAGGGTCTAGGGTTACCAACTTACTATTGGACTTGTAGACAATCAACTTTTATAGAAACTGGAATGAGAATAGGAAGATATCTTGGCTTACCCGGTTTATGACGATTGATCAAAGCTTAGTCTTCTCTCACTCCAATCTTCTCCAAAGTTTCTAGGGATGCTTCTCTTCACCTGCAAAGAGCCAATTCTTCAAGCAATATCTCATACATATATAAATAAAAGGTTATATGAAAATCATATTAATAACATAATTGAACATATTCATTAAACCAACATACATGAGATAAGCACAATACAAGATTGGAAGAAGAATTCTCTTTATTAACAAATGGTAAATAGGTAATAATACAACCCATCTTCTGACACAAGGACTCCTCTGCAACCGAGGACTCTGAGTTCTGCTGCTCCAAGACTCTGAAGGTATACTACCAACATAACTTTGCTCTCCAAAAATTGATTTATTAGCTCCATCCCAAGGCCTCTATTTATACTTTGGGAAATAGACAGGTTTCGAAGGTTAGGATGGTTGAGACAGTTGGGATAGTTATGGATTAGGGCCCAACTAATCTCATCTAATATTGATTTATATCTTTTAATGTCGAATTAAGGTATACGTGAGTATTAATATAGGCAAGGCATGTATGACACGCAGGTTGCTCAAATAAAACTCGCATATGCAAGGTATACGCAGGTTGCAATGCACATAAGTGCATATGACACGCGAGTTGCAATGCACATAGTCGCGTATGCATCCCAAAACTTAGAATAAAAATATATAAGGCTGGTATGAAGATAATGCATCAAAGGTCATGCACATCTATAGTGTTTTGGCCACTTCAATCCAAATTGTCCTTTTGTGTACCGACATGGTGAATGTCAGCACTCGGACAGAGAAGTGTCATTTTTGATAATAACAAGAAGCTAATGATCATCCCATGAGATAAGATCATATGTCTTTTGCATCCATTCTCCTCAGTGAAGTCGAGCTCTAGTGAAGTGGAAGCTTCACTTACGCTCCCATCCATCCTGATGTCAGACTTGGGCCTCCTTCCCACTGTTTTGAGCTCCATTTGGAGTGGTTAGTGCTCCACTTATATTTCATGTGAATCAACCAGTAAACATATGTTAAAATATCAATAATATTGTAAGCTTGATATCCAATACGCTCACATATCAAGTCTTCCATGTATGAGTTTAAATGTGTCTGTAAATGATGGTTTTGATGAGTTTGATGCTATGATAAATAAGTAATTGCCATGAGTATGAGTCTAAATGATGTAATGTGTAAATTAAACCTGTATTAAGCTCCATAAAATTCCATTCTCAGGTATGATATATTTCTGACATGAATTTCATACATTTTGGTACACCTATGCTAGTTGACTAGTTAAAAATTACTAGTTTTACAGTTTTAACAATTTCGGGAGTTTTGTTTATCCGAATGAAATTATGTAGTATGTTGCATTCTGTTGATTGAACCCTATTTCCATATAAACTTTCATACTGAAATTTAGTTGCGGTTGTACACTGTTTGGAAAGCCTCCACTGCGCAAGACTTCCCTAGGCCAAAATTGTCAAATTTCCCATCTTGTCCCAAACAACCCCAAGCCTTTCTTGAAATTTTATGATCTATCTGAAACACCATTGTATTAATTTTAAATTTATGGTAAAATCTATGTTTATTTCCCCAAACATTTGGGTGAAAGGATTTGAAAGAATCTTCCTAGTTTCATGGTTGGGTGGCCCAGAAGTGTGGGAGTAAGTTTCAGCATAGCTGACTCTGAAACCTAAATGGTCCCCAATATAAATGTGTTAAGGAATATGATTTCTCTGTCCTAAAATTTTCCTTGGTTTCTCCCCCCTTCCCGCTTCCCTATTCATAAATTTACCAGCAAAATACCCTTATTTGCCTAGTCCAAAAAATTGTCTGGTTGAGTACACAGTTTCATTTCAAATCTTTATTAAATTATCAGTAGATTTAATATTCTGATATGATTATCATATCTGGTATATTACACCATGCCTTAGTTAGTCATAAACTTCTTTGAAATCTTCATCCTTAGTATATTGTTCAACATAACTTGCATGAACTAAAGGATTTTGTTGAATGACAATAGAAGCATTTGTTAGAGGTCTAGATAGCATATCTGCAAATTTGTTCTGAATTCCTTTCTTATACTTAATAATGAAATGAAATCGTTATAAAAAACCCATCCATTTGAAATTCCTTGATCATTGTAGCTTAGTTTGTGATTGTAAATATTGTAGTGTCACAACAAGATTTGAACCCGAATCCGATGACAGAATCCGACGCCATCCAACGTTTCCTACGGATGTGTCAGACAGCAATCGTTGAAAAGTACAACAATCAGGAATTTTTTTAGTGCCGTTGAATTTCCAACGCGTTTGGAGTCAGTTTTTCAACGACTAGGGTGTCGCATATCCAACACTTTGGAGTCAGTTTTTCGACGTCGCTGTGTCGGATATTCGACACTTACCCCGTATGTTTTTTGATGCAATGGTGTCAGATTTTCGACGTTAATTGGCAGGTTTTTTTGAAAGAAAATAATGTCAAATTTGAAATTGTTGGTACCATATTTCCAACGGTAACTATGTTCAGGGCGTTGGATATCTGACGACTGGGCCATTATAAATTTAAACATTTTTAAACATTCTGACATGTTTGTTGTAGAAGCAATGGATAATTTGTGGAAATTATTTATTCCTCGACAGATGTTTTCAAGAATTGTTTTATTCTTCAATGGGCGATTGTGGGAATTTTTTTTCTTCAACAAACAGTTTGCCGGGATTTTTTTATTCTTCGACAAACCTCTGTTTGAGAAAATTGTGATGCGTGCAACTTGATTTTTTAATACAACTGGTTGTATTCATTCACGAAGTTTGTGACAAAATGTCAAATAGAAATATTTCGGATCCAAATGAAAACAACCGACAATTGCTTGCTAGAATATGGGATACAGCGAAACGAAGGGGTGATGGAAAATGTTATTTCCCGTGTACTCAATGGAGGGGATTTAAGAGGAGAAGAATATTGATCTCAACAGCCACAAAACATTGCAGGGAACATGGACACGCTGAGGGGTGGAATGAATATCGTGCATTTGTAGGTTTAACATTATAAAGTTTTTTATATTCTTTGTTTTGGTAATTGTGTGTATTATTTTAATATTTCATATATTAATGTATATCTATTGATGTTTCGTGTATTTATATTAAAGGAAAGACACCCTATAACATATCGTCCAGAGGAAGTGCTTTCAAAACAAGTTCAGGATTAGGATCATGGAGCATCTATGTTTAATGGAGAACAAGTGAATAATCATATTGAACAAGATGATCATACTGATAATGTAGTTGAAGATGATGGTACAAATACATTAATCCATGATTCATTTAATGTTAGAATGGATGATGACGATGATGATGATAATGAAAATGATGATGAATTCGATGATGTTCACGATATACCTCTTTTCGATAAGGAATATGAACCCCTTTATGAAGGCTCCAAAACAAATCTTCTCTCTATTGTATTGTTGATAATGAACTTAAAGGTTATGAATGGTCTTTCAAACATTGCAATCACACGGATGCTAAGGTATGTAAAATAATCCATCACATATATAAGATCGTGATAAAGTTTATATGTATTCCTCTAATAATTGTATTGTTGACTCATTATTGATCATCGTATGGATGAAGCGTGTTTCGTTATTATTATTTATTTATTACATTAACTATTTTTTTTTATGTAGCTTGATAGCTGAATTTTTGTTACCAACATCAAATATTTAACCTTGCACGTATCGATATTTATCTTCCATCATGAAAGAGATTGGAATGCATTATGAATCAATTCATGCATGCCCCGATGACCATGTTATTTATTATAATCATCATGAATTTGCAACAGAATGTTCAGAATGTCATGTAAGTAGATATCATACAGATAAAGTAACAAAAAAGGTGCCTCAGAAGGTTCTTCGTTATATTCCCATCATTCCACATTTGCAATGACTGTTCAGGTGCAAAAACATAGCCCAATTTATGGATTACCATGCCAAAAACAGAAGTCAAGATGGTGTTATCTGAATTCCTGCAGATGGTTCTGCTTTTAGAGATATGGAGGAAAAGTGGCCTCACTTTAAAGAAGAACCACATAATCTTAGGATTTCTTTGGAAACAGATGGTGTTAATCCATTTGCACAGATGAAATCCATTTACACGGTGTGGCCTATTTTTGTTATCAACAATAAATTCCTCCATGGTTGTCAATAAAGAGGGAGCACATAATGTTGTCGATGATTATTCCAGGTTTTTGTGTCTACAATTGTTTTATTTATAATGTAGTTGTGGCATCTCATTTGTCGTATTATGTTTCCTAATTTCATATATATATCTTTTATTTTACTCTTGTGCATGGTTTATATATCTTAATGGTTCTCATAATGATATATTTTATATGTACTTCAAATCAATCAGGTAAGTTCCAAGTCAAAGATATGAATGTATACATCGAACCTCTTATAGATGAGCTACTGAAGTTATGGAATGGCATCACTATGTATGACGTATCTAGACCAATACGACAAAGGCAATTTCAATTCCATGCAATGGTTGTATGGACAATACACGATGCCCTTGGGTTAAATTCATTTTGTGGTTTGTATTTTTAAGTTCCACTTTAATTGCATTTAATTATATGGAGTAGTTAGAATAGTTTATATATGGTTATAATTGACATAGATATTCCATATCTAAATATTGTAGGTCTTCAGACAAAGGGTGAATTTGCATGTCCAGTTTGTGGTCCTAAGATAAAATCTCATTGCTCAAAAAGCTTAAGGAAGGAGGTGTTTGATGAGTATAGGCATTTCCTCTCTAAGAATCATAGGTATAGAATAACTGAAAAAATATTTTCAATGGGAAGCAAGAGACTACATTAAAACCACGGAGAATGACACCTCACCTTTGGAAGATGCAATACAATAGAAATCGTCATCATGGTACGTATGGATCATCGTATATGAATTGTTATGTATTTTAATTTTTATTGTGAGTTGTTTACTGTAGTGGCCATATTTGATTTATGATGTAATTTATTTATAAACTAATATTCATGATGTCCATCGTGATCATGAAGGCATTAATAGGCTTCCATGAGGAATGAAAAGTTATCCTCTTCAATTCAGTAGGTTGTCGTACTATGAGCACCTACAAATTGATCATTTGTTTGATACAATGCATATTGGAAAGAATGTTACTGAAACATTATGGTGACTACTGGAGCTAAGGAGGGATAAAGATAAAGTTTTGAAATCTTGCAAAGACATTCAAGAAAGCAACCATGCAATGAAAGACGTCATCCAATTTCATAGCAACGGAGACCAAGTTAATATAAACTCAATTCCATGGATGTTTACGGAGCAACAAAGCAATGTTGTCAAAGAACTAATGCAGAAAATTAAATTCCCACTGGATTTTGTGTGAACTTAAAGAATATCATAACAAAAAAAGGTGATTTTGTGGGGGTCAAAACACATGATTGGCATGTCTTCATCAAGGTAGTTATTATTGTTATGTCGATATAATTTTTTTTTTTCATTTTACTGTGCATTTTTTTTTCTTATTTGTATAGTCTTTGTTTAATAAATGGCATGGTTTGTATATTGATACAGTATGTTCTACCTCTCTCTCTCTCAGACAACTTCGACAACAATGTCAAACAAGTTATATATAATCTTGGTAAATACATGAGATAACTAGCGATTACTTGCATGTGCTTAGTGTTTCTTTAATTCTCTGTATAATTTATATTTGTTTTTTTGTGCACTAATTCATCATACGTAATTTAATTATTTTTTTTGTTAAATATCGTTATTGGTTTGCATCACTTGTAGATGGTTGACATCTAAAGAAATACATAAAGAAGATATAAAGTATTGGAGGAGAGAAATTCCTCGTCTCATGTGTGAAATGAAGAAGCATCTACCTTCGGCATTTTTCAATGCACAGGAACACTACCTCATACACCAAGTTGAGGAGATTCAGTTGTGTGGAGCTGTGCACTCAAGGTCCATGTGGATGGTTGAGAGGCACTTGAAATTTATGAATGGTTTGGTGAGATAACGAGCACATGTTGAGGGTTCTATGATGGAAGAATATATGGTATACCAAAACATGTTGTATGTTAGTGAATATCTTCCTATTTTAACATCAAAGCTCAATTTACGTTGCATTTGTGATCCGAAATCCAATAACAAATTTGAATGGGAGAAACTAAAGGGGAAAGGTAGATTGAGGAAGCTGAAAGGTAATTATTAGCTAGTGGATGTTTATTGTATCATTCATATTCTAATTGTATTTTCTAGTTATTGCATCAATTAAGAGCATATACTTTGTTCAGGACATTTACACCTGTCTTTCATTTTAATGGTTATTGTCATCAAACAGTTGGTCGAGAATGGGATGCAATTCATTTATACATCGCAAATAATCTTGACTGGATGAAGGTATGGATTGAACGATGCGAACAATCGGGTCATGGAATATCATGGGAACGTGTGGCTTCATTGGTAAACGAAACACATCGCAATGGAGATAGAAATATAACAGGAAGGGAAATCGATTTGGCATATGGCTTAAAAGATAAAATGGCAAGCATATTAATCAATCCCTCTAAATATTTTATTTTTCAAATTACATTTTGACGTACATGTTGTTCTTCCAAGACAATGTGAACAGGTATTTTACTCAGAGGTTCTAGATAAAGCGGGCTTGTCATTTGTTGTGAGACACGATCCAAGGGGAAGACCTATAAAGTATAACCTAGATGATGTTAATGAAGAGGGTTCTCTGGAAGAAGAAGACAACGACGAAGAGCATGATCAACATGAGTTAGGTGATGATGATGATCCAGCAAAAGATGTCCAAGAAATAGTTGAATCAGATGATGTAGCAGACAATGCCAATGAAGATTATACCGATGATGACACAATGAGCATAACTGATGATGATGACGATGATGATATGGCCAACCCTTGCAATGTTGATTCTAGATCTAATGATACAGATGATGACTTGGATGAAGAAGACGATGACATGGATGAAGAAGACGATGAAATATATTGAAAGGTAAATATTTAATTAGAACTATTCTTTTATCTTATTTTTTTTAAATAGTTACTAACATCATCACCATCACCATCATCATCATGTTGATCATCATTGTCATCATCATCATCGTCTTCATCATCATTGTCTTCATCATGATCATCTCATCATCATGAACATCGTCTTCATCGTCATCATCATCATCATCACACATCATCAACTTCATCATCATCATCGTCATCATCACACATCATCATCATAATCAACAACATCATCATCATCATCATCATCATCATCATCTTCATCATCATCGTCTTCATCATCATCACCATCATCATCATCTACATCATCATCATCATCATCATCATCGTCGTCCTCCTCCTCCTCCTCATCATCATCATCATCATATATAATCATCATCATAATCATCACCATCATCATCATTGTCATCATCATCGTCATCATCGTCATCCTCATCATCCTCATCCTCATCATCATCATCATATATAATTATCATCATCATCATAATCATCATCATCATCATCATAATCATCATCATCATAATCACCATCATCATCATCTTCATCATCATCGTCATCATCATTGTCGTCTTCATCATCATGACCATCATCCTCATCGTCGTCATCATCATCGTCATAATCATCATCATCAGCATCACCATCATCATCATCTTCATCGTCATCATCATCATCATCATCATCATAGACCTATTCTTTTATCTTATTTTTTTTAAAAAGAGTTACAACTAACATCATCTCTATCATCATCATCATATATAATCATCATCATCATCCTCGTCATAATCATCATCATCATTATCACCACCATCATCATCTTCATCATCATCCTCGTCGTCTTCATCGTCGTCATCATCATCATCGTCTTCATCATCATCGTCGTCATTGACATCACACATCATCTTCATCATCATCATCATCATCATAATCATCATCATCATCATCATCATCATAATCATCATCATCATAATTACCATCATCATCATCTTCATTATCATCGTCATCATCATCGTTTCCTTCATCATCATGACCATCATCATCGTCGTCATCCTCATCAATATAATCATCACCATCATCATCATCATTATCCTCATGATCATCGTCGTCATCATCATCATTGTCATCGCCGTCATCAACATTGAAAGGAACAAAGTTCCTCAATAATAGAATAACTAGTAAAGTAACGTATAAATGCCATAAAGGGCAAGTAATGTAAAATAAGTTGTATGATAGATGATAGATTACAATTTGTAGCCACCCTTATATATTGTGTGGATAGCCATGAATGAAGGTCCACATCCCTTAACCTAGTATTACATATCACTAGTTAATATTTAATGTATTTATTATTATTGTTACATTGCCTTCCCCTTAAGGGAAGCTTTGTCCTCAAAGCTGTATTGATAGAAATGTTTGATTTCCTTTGAATGGTCGTCTTGGGATCCTTTCCTTTTTTTATTTGCGACATTTTAGGAAATGAGCCGATACGAGTTACAGATTCCCCAGGCAAATTGTCACATCGTATCTGCTGTGGTCCATCCCAGATCTATTTTAATCGGAGCTCTGAGATCATTTTGTGGGACGATTCGTCTCAATTGTTGCTTAGTATGTCGATATTTTCACAAGTCCACATAAGTCTTCTGTGAATATTCATTTTGACCCTATCGTTGGTCAAAACTTACGATTATAATTAGGAGGTTTGTAAGGTGTAGGTGTTGTTTGTTCTTATTTCTTTTGGACTCCGGCGAGGACTGTCTTCACTTCCTCGATTTGATTTTTAAGTGCATTTTCCTAGATTTGTGCTTCTTGGTTCTCCAGTAGTTTGTTATGATTCTGAATCTTTTCAATTCTTTCATCTTGTGACATTTTTTCAATTTCTAACTCCTTGATTTGATTCTGTAGTTCCTGATTACGATTATTTAGAAACTGGTTTTCTTCTTGCTTTTCCAGTATTTTTCCTTCGAGGTCTTCACTAGAGTGTTCCCTCTTGCTACTATTTTTCAATTTTTTGATCTTTGTAATCATTGTTTTGTTATGATTTCGTAGTCGACAAATCATCCCTTAGTGTTATACTTGTTTATATCTTTAGAATATTGGAAATGGATTGATTCCTAGTGTCATACTATCTGTTGTGGTCCACCCCAAGCCATAGGAATTTTTCTTCATAACATAATTGGCGACTCCGTTGGGAAATTTCATTTTTTTGTTGGGGTTTGAGTGCATGATATACTTGATTTTATCTATGCTTATCTATGTTTATGTGTCGTGTTCAGGAGTGTGGTATCCCATTTGCATTCCTTTGAAATAATATGAGTCTTATCCTACCTTTTTACCACCTATCTCTTGCTATACATGGGTCATTGCATCGAGAGGCTCTCTCCAGCCCAGTATGGGAGAGATGTTGTCACGTTTGTACAAGACACTCTAATAAAATAATAATAAATTTTGTACCCAACATGTCAGCCTACACAAAATTAAAATTAAAAGTCATTTCGTTTCCATTCTAAATCTCTTATCCTTTGTATATATAAAACAAATGTATCATCAACATTAAAATGCAAATTAAATCTACATCTATAGTCGGATAAAACCCAAGGAAGCCCATGGTTTCTAGAAAACCACCATCAATTAAACTAATGGTATAATCAAATATTTATATATTTTCAACACCCAAGGAAACCCATGGTTTCTCGCAAACCACCATCAATTAAACTAATGGTATAATCAAATATTTATATATTTTCAACACCCAAGGAAACCCATGGTTTCTCGCAAACCACCATCAATTAAACTAATGGTATAATCAAATATTTATATATTTTCAACACCCAAGCCAGCCCATGGTTTCTTGCAAACCACCATCAATTAAACTTTGTTTAAAAGTGGGGCAAGTAATTTGCACGAGAAAAGCATTTGCACGAGTAGTTGGGAAATAAATTTTTATTTATTGGATTATTTAATTTTAAATGGTATAATCCAAGAGTAATCTCCCCCATATCAAACTACTATATGTTTCATCTTTTGAACATAGACATATTTTCTCATTACCACCCCATACAACCATTTCACTTTTTTTCCATAATTATAATTTGTTATACATCAAAACAAAAATTAATATTATATTTCCATGTTATTAGACAATAATACATGTCAATTACAATTTTTTGTTCAATAATTTATTATAGTGTCTTGCATTGTGTTTAGTGTTCTTGCATTGTTTTCAGTGTTCTTGATTAAATTTTATATTAATCACATGTCAAGAGAGGTTTGTGCCTCGAGAGATTGATCCCCCCTCGGTGCTTGATAGAGCCTAGGATTTGTATCTAGGATGGTAGAGGTAACAGTCACGTATACACGCAGGATGTAGTACTTACAGTCACGTATACACGTAGGCTATAGTACTTACAGTCACGTATACACGTGGGTTTTCTGTGAACAATCGCGTACATCCATATTTTTGGTCGATATCCTGATGTTGGGGTGATTTTGGGTGGGTTTTGAGTGTTTCTGAGTCTTCTTGGGCGCATGTAGTTCTTGTTTAGTGCTTATGTGATGACCAGAGACGTCTTTTTCTTTGCTTTTCTTTAAAAGTAGTTCTTGTCATTTATCTCCTTTTTGTTTTATTATTAGTGCATTAGCCTTCTTGGTCTCAGTTTCTTGCTTGGATTGTGTTTGATACTTGCTGCAAGGTCTGGCAGTTTATAGAGTCTGTTTATTGCATTTTCATAACATTTATGATCAAAATACAAAAATATTGTTATTTTTGGCATGTTGTTGCATTGTCCATTTGCGTTGAAACAGTACTTGCATTAGGTTTGCTTAAATGAAATAGTTTTTAGGATTTCATATAGGAATGATTGCATCGGCATTTGAAGAAGAAATTTGTGCATTTCATGTAGTGGCATACCCCCTTTTTCATATTTGAAGTCAAATTGAACTTGCCATTGTTTTTTAGGTGTGCATATTTATTTCACTGCTGAGTCGTAATATCGCTAGTTGCATGTTCATTACCCTTGATTAATCACAACTATTAAAATTAACGCTGAAGTTAAAATTGAACACACTTTTTTATTTGATAGAGGTGCACCAACAAGCTTGGGTTGTAGAGTCTTGGAATAGGGTGTCGTGAGTAAATTTTTCCAAGACTATGAAACAAAACAATTAGGGGTCTGTCCAAGTGAGAAGTGAAATCCTTTGTATAATTAGTGTTATCAATAGGCTCCTCTTACATGAGAGTTCAGCACAAGGCAACAGACATTTTAGTGGTGGGAATAGCCCCTTGCCACTTTCTGTTGAGCATCAAACAAATTTCCAAGATATTATTCGTATCTGGGATATTTTGAGGCACCTTTGGTGCTTCCGATATTCAGTATTTGTTACGCTTTCCATATGGAATATCCCGCCTGTGACTGTACACCTATGAATTCGTTATATTGAGGTGACCTTAGTGTCCTTATCGAGGTATCACAAGGGGGTACTTGAAAAGGTTATTCTGTGAGTTTCTTGGCCAGGTAGGGATCGTACAACACAGTCTCTATATGTGTTGAAGCTAAGGACCACTATAATTGGTTACACACCTCCGCTTGTATTGTATGGGAGGATTAGGCCTCTCCTAGGTGAGACATACCTACTTCATTTTGGAGCTCACTTTCTTGGATTGTTTTCATCTGACTTAGCTTTTCTTAGGGTTGTGCTCTTTGTGCGCTAGATTGCTTTAGGGATTGTAATTTGCTAAGTCTTGTTATTTTTGTGGAGTCATCATGGATCAATTTTAGCGCTTCACCGATATCGACGTTTAGCAAGGATTTCACCTTGTAACTCTCCTCCTCCTCCTCAGAATAAGACTAGGAATTCTAGGTGAACATTTGCACATTATGAATCACACATTGTTCTCACCATGAGTACTACATCTAACAACCCGGAGCTGCCTCCTTCTCCATCCTCTGGAATAGGGAATTCTACCATTCTGAGACCTGGGAATCTGGTTGACACCGACCTTCACAAGGATGGTACTTCCCATAATACACAACCCCAGTTGTCATACTTTGCATCTGCCTATCGTAGGTCTTCCTCGGGAAGGTCGAGTAGTGAGACTCATCACATTCCCTCTAGAACAAGTCCTTTTAGGTTTTTTATTCCATACCTTACTGATACTATTCTGTCATCTTTCATTGATCCTGGTATGGATCTTGGTGTTGGGGTTGGGGGCTCTACAATCCCTTTCCTCACTGATAGATTTTGGAGTGGTCATATTGCACCTTCCGCTCCATTAGTGGGAGGATTTTTGAACCCTTCATTCAGGCATAAAATTGGTGTTCACTCTCATGGAGGTGACCATAGACATGTGAACGTTGGAGGCACAACTTACATTTCATATTATTCCCCATCATCCACCACACATGTTCCTTCAAATGACTTTTGCATGTCATACCCTCCTCATATCCCACACAGTCCTTCGGGATGTGGAGCTCCATCTAACCATGTGGATCCCTCGTCAACTAGTGTTGTTGTGTCAGGAGGTTACGTACCTCCTTATATGTCTAGGAGTCAACCCACCTATCAATCCTATAACTATGGTTACATGGAGCCTCATTCTCAAGGTATAACATTGAATTGGCATATAGGATAGGATCACTTTTCTGCGTGCATCGTGCATTATCTGATGACCATGTCTCCTTAATTATAGGTACAAACCCACTTTGTGATGTTACTGAACCTTCACGCTACTATTAGAAGTGGCATTATGTAAGTAGTAGATCTTTCGTACTCATGGGTGCTTTAGATAGATCTTGCTTTTCCATTTGGTACCCATGTTGAGTGTCCTCCCTTAGATCTGGGAGTCCCTTGTAGTTTCTCCATGTCTTTGACCAAGAACCTCATATTATTTCTTGAACTTTATGTTGGACATATCCCACAAAGGCTTCCACTTATATCAAGTTGTAATTGCATTTCATGCGTCTGCTTGTCGTACTGAGCTTTATGTCCCTGCTTCATTTTTATAAGCCCTATAGCCTGATCTTGTCTCGATCCTAACCAAGCAGAGCTTTCCATATATCTTTTGCAGCTTGATAATCCTATACCCTGAGGATACACCCCCCTGAGTGTCCTTATCCTACATATTCTTCCTTGCATTGAGCATAGGTATGTTATGCTTCTCGAAACTAGTTTTCTTGTCCGCGACACTCGTTTCCTCCTAGTTTTGTGCTATAAGCAATTTTATTCTTTTTCAATATTTCCAATATGAAAAAGACAAAAAAATTAAAAAAACATAAAAAGTCGAACGAGAAATGATATTAGCTTCTATTTGGAAACTATCGTGTCGTGTTTCCTTCAAACATAGCACTGTATATCCCTTCCATTGGTTGGGTTATTAGTATGACTTTAGGAGTTGTACTCGTTACTCTAAGTTTTCTCCATTGATTGGTTATGCTTCTAGTCCCTGTGGAGCCTTTGTTGATGCCTCCAATGTCGCAGAGTTGTCTCAGTTTCCATGTTGAGTCTATGATTCCTATGAGTCTTTGTCTGCCTTATGGTCTTGTTTAAAGGAAGTTTTATCTTGAGTCGACCATTCCTCAGTTATCTTGTCTTTGCATGTTGGCCATTCTCGATACAGTTACTGGTTTGTGCACATTTGTTTCGTCTGATTTCTTCCCAAATATCCATTGTTTCTATGTACCTCGTGTTGGTTGATGGGGGATGCCTTAATTCCCTCCTTCCAGCGGATTCCATTCCATCAACTTCAGATAATTTATTATGGAATAGGGATCTAGAGTCCATTGATTTCCTTGATACTTGCAATAATCAGTGGCAGGTTCTATTTCCATCGACATATTTGGGAATACATAAATTTCCCCTGATCGATGAAATCTCTCAAGTGTTCAACCTATGCACATATATTCACACTTGTTTTATTGCACTATGTACCTTGTTTCCCATTATCATTATCGGTGGTATATCTCACTCCTATTAATGGTATACATCAATGACTAGTAATCAAACGATGGTCCATCATGTTCGACCTCGACACCTTTGTTCATGTTAACACTAAAAATTGTTCACCTAGCTCTCTATGGTCCAAATCATAATTATAAATCATTATCCCACCATTATTTCCTCCATTTTGACCTTTACAACTAAAATCCCCCCAAATATGGCCCAAAACATTATTATTTCTTCCCCCATAAATGAAGGGATGTTGAGCATTTATTGTGACTTATCCCCACTCTCTCCAAAAAGGACCAAAAAACCCTAAATGAGAATGGGTTAAAAACCATTGACAAATACCATGCATAATAAAATACCATGGTTCATTATCATGGGTCAAAAACCCCTGGATCATCCTATAAATACGTTGTGAAGGTCTCCCCAAAAACATTAGATTCATACACTTTTGAACTTTTCACTTGTCACATTTTTCCATTATTCCCATCTTTTTGCCATATCATTTCCACGGTGTATGTTGAGATCGCTCCATACCCACTTGGATCCATTCCCCCCTATTTTGACAACCATTAGTGGAGACGACTGGAGAACCATTTCCTCAAACGACTGCAGTGATCTACATTACTGAAAGGTATGCGTGTTTGCTCTTGTTTTTGTTAATTAGAAAAATATATATAAATAAAAAAATATTGTTATTGTTTTTATTTGTTATTTCAAGACGAAGTTGAGAGATCCTTCACACCATGAACTCTACCTTATGATCCAGTTAATCTAGGGTAGGTGCTTTTGTGTGCAGTAGGAGAGAAATTCCCACTACAATTCACATGATGGGACATGTACTAGCAACAATTTGTGTAGAAGACCTCTCATCTTGGTGGAATTCCATATATGCTACCTCCTTGATTGTGCCAGTATCTATGAGATATCAGTTCTCATGACGAGAATCCAGTGTACCATCAGATTTCTTCATTTAGTATGAAGATATTGTTTCATTTTATATTATATGTGGTGATGACCACATATGATGTATGTCTATTATGCCTATTCATGGACATTGTACTATTATGTATCTGGGGACTTCTACACTTCATATTTGTAGTCACATGCAGAGATCTATAATTGTATTGTACTGATGAGCAGTTGGTTTTCTTACCTGGGTCTTCATTACTCCACTTCTGGTATTATTATAATGTATACCAGCCATCATGTTCCCCTCTGACCTCACACATTAGGGTGAATCTGTTATAGTTGTATTTTCCACACTTGGTAGATCATGTTTTTATGGCATATCCTTGTCCCTATGTAGACTCTGTGTACCCCCTTTGCTCATTATTACTTTGATTCTCCAAAGAATCCCTTGAAAATTCATTTTTATGGGTATACACGGGTCACCAGCTTACAGCCCGCATGTACACGAAACTTTCTACACTATGACCCATGTACATAGGTAAATATGCTCAAAACATAAATATTTGTAGTTTTCCCTCAATAAGTAAAAAATAACTTGACTCTTGGTCTTACATATGCCTAGAAACACTCTGATTCGACACTTCACTTCTCATTGAGGGGATATATATTGAGCTACTTGGAAGCATTGAAGGAGGAGAACTTGTGAGAGAAGATATACTATAGCGGAATTGTGCCCCATGCTTGCATACTTGAGTCTGCATCCCTTTGTCCTTGCAGTAGCCATTGGTTCTATTTCCCAATACTACCTTTGTCTTTGTGAGCTTACCTTTGTCTTTGTGATCTTTCCTTGATAAGGAGGATTGAAGTAGTGGAGGCCCAGGTGGTGAATTCAGTTTCTCAATTTTGACAAGGTTTCGACATAGGTTGTTATTTGTATCTCTTTTTACATTAATATAAATATTCATTTCTCTCCCATTATATGTGTAACTATGAATATTTGTATCCATGGATGTAGTTGCTTTGGATTATATATTGGATTTTTATATGCTATATTAGATTCTAACACTTAATATCTATCATGCTTGTGTATTCCATTGTTGTTGAGGATGGAATGTAGGTACAAGTGTGATTGAAAGCTCAACTAGGATATTCTATGAACATCTAGAATAAGGTACGCTTCTCATCCCTTATTGTTAGACTTGTTTATATCTTTAGCATGTTGGAAATGGATTGATTTCTAGTGTCATAACCTATGTTGTGGTCCACCCCAAGCCATAAGAAGTTTTCTCCGTGACATGATGATTTTGTCATTTTTTTCCTCATTGTCCACTCAATCACCCTCTACCATTATTTTAGTAGCATATACACCGTCATGCATTATTTTAAGCCATGTTGAGTCAGTCTCCTAGATTTTAGGATCCTACCATTATTTAATTGGTGCACCTTTCCTTGATTTCATCACTCTGAGTTGACATGAGCACCAATGACCACTAAAAATCAACTAAACTCCCTCATATTCTCATTTATGATTAGTTACCATCAGTTAACTCCCTTATCAACAATTATGGTCAGCCTACTATTAGTTACAATAAGTTAACTGACCACATTCAGGAGTTACAACTGGAAATTATGTTTAATGATAGAATCTATGAAAATTAAGCTTGCCACATGTATGAAATTTGAATGACTCCTAAGGATCATGAATTTCCTTCTTTTATTATATTTTGATTGTCCATAGATTGTTGGATGACATATGAGTAAAGATTATTCAACTAGAGATTTTTTTCTCTAGTGAATTCTTTCATATTTCTTCTCAATTTTTCCTGGCATCTCTATGAAACTATGTGAGGATTATTTTTTTCTCTAGATCCCTTGTGTAAAATTTCACATAGTATCAGAGCTTTGCTAAGAAAATTAATCTTCTATAGTGTTTCTAGAGTGTTTTTGCAAGTGTAGTTGCTTCTAGTTTTGCACCAGCAACAGTGGTGTATCCACATAATTCCTGTGGAAATTTCCTCCCATCATTTTGGTCTATCCAAAGTGGTCTTCCCAGGTGTGATGTGCTCCTGAATGTGCATATTGCAATCTAAAACATCTTTGAATATATTTTTTTTAGGTTTACTATCACCAAGAATGTAACAACAAAATAAAAGGAGTACTCTTTGGCATAGTTACTCACACCATTCAACTATTTCGAATGAAAGGATAATATTGAAATCGTTCTTCATAGTAAGAGTCTCTACATGGTCACGATGGGGTCTGAAAACAACCCAAATTCAGCTATGAAGAAAGACACGTACTTCAACAAACTTGATGAAGAGTATGGGTTTTTTTGTTTCAACATCTCCATAGATATACTATTTCATCTTGTTGTTCTATCAAATCCAAATGAAGTATGGACTAATATTGCATCCTTGTTTGGAAAAACAAATGATATGAGGGGTCACCAATTGGAGAATGAGTTAATCTTATTGAGTCCGAGTAGCCTCAATACCATACAATGTTACTTCACCAAGTTCAATTATTTGGTCCTCCAACTCAAGCAATGTGGCATAGAGAAGGAGGATGATCAACTCATTATTTCCATACTTTCAAAACTAGGTCTTGAGTACTCAATATTTGTGTCTACATTCCATGCTACAAAGCCTGCAATTTTGAAGTGGAAGATTCCTACCTTGAGCGCATTGAAAGAGTCTCTCACAATAGAGAATGTCAACTTAGTTCATATGGGAGACATAAAATCATCCAAGGACCATTCGCTTTCATCCTGTGAAACCAATAAGGCCAAAGGAAAGCATAAATTGAAAGAGAAAAAGTTATAAGATGAAGAGAATTCCAACTCAACTATTGGAGATTACAAATCCAAGAAGATGAAGACCAATAAAGAGAGAACTAAATGTGGCTATTGTAGCAAAGGTTTCCATCCCGAGAAATATTATTTGAAGAAGAAATTGTACATCATGAATCAATTATTATAAGAGTGTAACATTGGTGTTCATGATCTCACAAGAAAGAAAGAACCAAAAAAGCATGCTTCTCACCAAGAACATTGTCTTAATGCTACTCACCAAGGTATATATGTTTATAACCTGAGTGCTCATATTAAAAAACTATCTAATTTTTCTAATTTATATGCATAATTTTATATATATGAATCAGAAGCCTCCATCCCTTCTTTGGAAGGATCTCAAAACAATTCACCGAAACTACCTCTCAATCCTTGTGTTTTTTCACATGTTTCTCACTTCCCTCCAGAAAAACCTTTCCAAGTCCACTTGAATCCTTACCATTTTTATATATAAGTTGATAATAAATTTGATAATATTTTTATGTGGCCTCCCAATCCATCTCCTCAACCATTGGATGCATTAAATACCCTACAACCCCCAAGTGCTCCAGTTCACAAACCCATGGTTTATGAAACTATGTCACTTGTTTATGTTTCCTTCCAGTCTTTCATATATTTCAGTTGTTATATTTCCATCACATTGGACCTATTTTGACTATTGTTCCATATACTTGGACATGATTTAACTATGTTTGGTTCATAATTCAAGTTTGTGCAATCTAAAGACCTTGTAGGTTCGCTCAACTATGAATATAATTCAACTGCACCATATTTTATTTCTAGGATCATATTCACTCATGGAGATACTTCATCGTTGAATTTTGCATATCCATATGATTCCTATTTATCTATTAAAAAGCTTCATGAGATCCATTATGAAACTAGGAAGGTGATACTCCTGTTTGGAAAGTAGATTCATGTTTTCACTCTCCATTATGTAGCTATTCATATTCTTGATGTTGTTGAGTTCATTGATTCTTTCTAGATAGGAAATAGCACATAAATATTTTCCATATTTGATTATGTATTCAAATCATATTATGTATGTGTTCACATAAAGAAGCATTCATATGCTCCTCCATCAGCAAAAGTTGAGTTCAAAGGGGCTCCTACACATGCTTTTTTGCTACACTGCATTGAAAATTGGTGCATGATTAAGGCATCTACAACATATTCACTGATTCTCTCACCAAGAAATGTGCCATGTCCATTTTGAGGGGTGGGTTGGGGGTTCTTCCCACTAGGTTTTCCCTCTTTCCTTGGTTGACATGGACAAATACAATCATTTTTTATGTACAGGGTGACCTTTGGTATTTGTAAACAGGGACCTATTTTTATTTTAATCACATAATTTAGGATTAAGGGGGGTTTTAGTATATATTACCTATCTAGACATTAGGCATGTAGCATTGTTTGTTCTCCATAGTGATTAGATCATGTTTATTGACTTTCTAGTGCATAGTACTCGTCATTCTAATTATCATGGAATATTATTTTGTCATTTTCCCCTCATTATACACTCATGCACTCTCTTCCATGATTTTAGGATCACATGCACCCTCATGCATGATCTTAGGATCCTACCATCAGTTAACTAGCACACCTTTCCTTGATTTCATCACTATGGGTTGATATGAGCATTGATGACCACTAACTGTAAACTAAACTGCATCATGTGCCCCTCTATCATCAATTAACATAAATTAATACCCTTATTCTCCATTCTATTCCACCTACTATCAGTTACAATTAGTTAATTGACCACATTCAGGAGTTACAACTGGAAATCGTGTCTAGTGATGGAATCTATGCAAATTAAGCCTGCCACAAGTATGAAATTTGAATTCCTCCTAAGGCTCATGAATTTAATTATGTTTATTATATTTGTATTTTCCACATATTGTTGGATGATAGGTGAGTAAATATTATTCCACTAGAGCTCTTCTTCTCTGGTGAATTCTTTAATATTTCTTCTCAATTTTTCCTATTCATCTCTATGAAACTAAGTTGAGATTTTTTTGTCTCTAGATCTCGTGTAAAATTTCACACAGACACTAGCCTTGTTTATCATAATAATAAAAATGGTGTAAATTTTTGCATATGTTGGGTGGATTAACTATTTTAAGAGATTGCAAGGACATGATGCCATCGTAGCACTGGGATTTGCTCAAACCTTGAGTATGTTCATCACTAGGGTAAGAGGGATTGATATACCTATCATGAATGAAAGCTCGACATATGTTACGAGACTACAGGGAAAATGTGAGAGTTACTTTGAACGTAGGATCTCTTCTCCCACCCTAAGAAATGAGTTTTTCAAGGAATAGGAGAATAAATATTTGGAGGAGAAAAGGGAGTGTAGAGAAACTCATTGACATCTCCATGGATAGAAGTGGCGCTTTGCATTGGCAAAAAGATTTGACATTTGAAGGATGGTACCATCTTTTCTATGGGTGTAATTTCTAGATATGGGTCCATCTACGACATAGGAGGTATGTGAATGTCCCACTTTTCCTTAGAACTTTAGAGCTTATGAGTTCTAAGGTAAAAAGCAGTTATTATTGTTATTATGAGCTTATTAAATAGTTATTAGTTATTAATAAATAATGTTACGCCGTATCCGATGTAATGGATAATCCATATCCGGATTAAGTTAGCCTGTATCCATGTCTAGGGAGGAAGATGTTCCATCTTCAAATAATTAAATGTATAATAATTGAATGGATGATAAATTACAATGGATATGATTGCCTTAAATATGGCTTGGCCATCACATATTGAAGAGACACTTCTCTTCATAAACTATATTTTAATATTATTAATTAATATTAGGAATAGTTACCTATTTATTAATATTTTATTGTTGTAACATTGCCTTCCCCTTAAGAAAGCTTTATCCCCAAAGCTTAGATTATTGTTTTCATATTTTCATTCTCGTTTTTTGTTGAAACAATGTCATTACTTCCTTTATGTCTCTTTTAGAAATGGTATTAGGTATGTGCTTGGTCTTTACACAATAGTTTTTCATCTTCCTTTCATTTGTAACTTGAATTTGTACTCCATTATGTTTATTATTGGTATCCCCTTTTCCTTGTACATGAATACGAGGAATATTTTTTTGACTGACCATATCAAGCCTTGTTTTAGAAGTCGCTTGTCCTACGATACTTAGGATCTCATCACGTAATGTTTTGATTTTATTATCCTTATGAATTATCTGGAGAGGTGGCGTTTCGTGAGGCTTCTCACACTCGAAGTCACCTGATATTGTTACATTTAGGTTTCTCTGGGGTGGTAGAAGAGTTAAGGTATAAGATGAATCTACAATATCTGATTCCTTTGACTTGGATTCCTTTGCATATTGTAGGATCCATATTTTGTCATTGTATGGATCATCCTTATTGTCAACGATATTGTCTTGAATCTCATTATGATCTTGGTCGAGCTCATCTTTATCAAATATATTATTGGTATTTTGGTCATCCCTACGATATTTAGTCTCCTTGTCTTGTTTATTTTCTTGATCAATTTTGTTACTCTCATTTTTGTTGACATAGTGGTCCAACATATCTGAGTTACTGATATGGTTTGTATTAGACCTTAGTTTTTGTAACATTTTCATTATGGTATTCTGGTTCTGTGTCATGATGCTCAAGTTCTATGCCATGGTGCTTATGTTTTGTGTCATCACACACATCTTGTCATCTAAATCTTTTTTTTTCTCGTGCATGATATCTACTTTGTCATCAAGTTTCAATTCCTAGTACTATAGCAACATCTTCTTTGAATTCTTTCTTAAGTGCCTTGTTATTTTTCGTTTCTTCTCTGATTTTTTCTTGGTTGGAAACGAGGGCCTTGATGTCCTTCTCCAATTTATCAAGTTTGTCTTTTAATCCTGTCATAGCTTGGGTCCTTTTATGCGAATGTGTGTATTTGGAAGTTTATTTTGACTTGGGGAGGAATAAAAGACAACAAATGTCTTCGAAATAATTGATGAATTAATAATAATTATTATAATTATTTAATGTGTTGAAATAAAATAATAAATATAAAATATTGTATTTAAATATTTTATTAAAAGTTGGATTACTAAGTTTTAAAATATTAAATAATAATATTATTATTATTATATTAATATTTATTTTATTAATATTGTTTTTGTTTGTAGGAATACGTGGAATGAGGGGGCGTGCAGCCTGGCTTGAAGTTGGAAAGCAAACCATGTGTTGGTTTTACTTTATCTTTTCTTTTTTATTTTCGTTTTCCTTTCTTTTGGTTTTTTACTTTTTTTTTCTTTTATCTTTCTTTTCAACTTTTATCTTTATTTTCTTTATTTATTTATTTTACGTTTTCTTTTTTGGACAATGTCCTATATTTTAGGGAAGCCCTAAAAACTAAATTTACACAAAGTGTAAATAATGGCCAAGGGTGGCATGGCTTTGATACCAATGTAATATTAGTATTTGGATATTCTCAATAATTACTCCATTGAATAATCAACCAATGGAAAATAACTCCATATTGAAAATATAAAATAAATATTGAAGATGAATGATGATGAA